>OW568896.1:407500-486817 GCA_938743325.2 Pycnococcus provasolii
CCCAAGCTAGGGTTATCGTAGGGTTACATGTTAGGGTTACGATAGGGAGTTAGGGTTACGTCTCCCAAGCTAGGGTTATCGTAGGGTTTCATGTTAGGGTTAGGGTTACGTCTCCTACCCTTAGGGTTCGGGTTCGGGTTCGCTTCCCCAAGCCTGCTTTGTTTGTGTTGTGTGTTGTTTCTCCGGACGCCTTAATTAAGCTTCCCATCATCATCCACCTGGCACACACAAACACTTGTTTCATTCTTGTTCCTGGAGGGATCCCATATAAATAATAGAATACGAATATGTCTCCTCCTCCTGCTCCTCCTGCTCATTCACATTCCCATTCCCATTCATCTCAGTCACCTTTGAATCGCACGTCGAGCTACTCGCACCTGTACTCGGACTGTAATCACTGTATCCCCGACCATCGGCTCGTGCGCGTCGGGGTATGTGCACTGGACAAAAAAGCGCGATCGAAACCCATGTCAGCCATACTCTCGCGTGTCGTCGCTAGTGGGGACTTTGAAGTCGTCATGTTCGGGGACGCCGTCATTCTTAACAAAAATGTCGAAGAGTGGCCGACGTGCGACTGCCTCATCAGCTTCTTCAGCAAGGGGTTTCCACTCGACAAGGCGGAAAAGTACGTCGCACTTCGGCGACCGTTCCTCATCAACCAGCTTGGTCTGCAGAGACTCCTGCTAGACAGGCGCAAGGTGTACAAAGTCCTACAAGAACACAACATACCCGTGCCACCTCACATAATCATCAACCGCTCCTCCACCTCAACTGAGACGCCGACGCCGCCGCCGCCGGCGACGACGACGACGCCGCCGCCGCCGACGACGACGACTATAACACCAACAACTTCTCAGGACTCTCAGGACTCTGTGACGATCACAGCAGCAGCCGCAGAGCTATCGAAGTCTCAGGACGACGACGATAGCAACAGCAACAGCAACTTGAACAACCTGCAGGGCAGCACGTCTTCCTCACAAGACATGTCTTTCGACACAACACAAGACGACGAGCAAGAGCCACCGGCGCTCGCTCTCAGCGAACCCGGCGAATCGTTCGAGGAAGAGGAAGATGCCATCGTGTTCAACGGACGTAAGCTGTACAAGCCGTTCGTCGAGAAACCAGTCAGCGGCGAAGATCACAACGTGTGCATCTACTACCCCGCGGCGATGGGTGGTGGCATGAAAGGTCTCTTCCGCAAGAAGGCTGATCGCAGCGCGGAATTTCATCCCGAAATTTCAACCGTGCGTCGCGACGGAAGCTACATCTACGAGGCATTCTTGCCCACGGGAGGAACGGACGTCAAGGTGTACACAGTCGGACCCAACTACGCGCATGCGGAGGCACGCAAAAGTCCCGTCGTTGACGGGAGAGTTCTGCGCGACGACGACGGCAAGGAGGTGCGGTACCCCGTTCTGCTCAGCATGGAAGAGAAGCGAATCGCGCGGGAGGTGTGCATGGCATTCGGGCAAATGGTGTGCGGATTTGACCTGCTGCGAAGTAAGGGACGCACTTACGTGTGCGACGTCAACGGGTGGAGTTTCGTCAAGAACAGCGAGAAGTACTACGACGACACGGCGAAAATTCTAAGGAGCATGATGCTGCGTGCTCTCGCCCCCAAAAGGCTCGGCTCAGCCGTGGGAAGTCTGCTCGTCAGCACACCCAACCTCAGCTCGAGCCCGACGTCGACGCCACCGATCGCCGATCCATCAAAATTCCATCGCTCGACGACGTTCGCCATCGGCAACTCGGTGGCAGGATCTTTGCACGGCGCTGGCGCGGATGTCCTCGCCATCGCCGAAACGAACAACCTGCGCCACGCGAGCTCGGCTGATTCTAATATGGGTAGCGACTTCAAGGTGGGATCGGCTCCCGTGCCGAGCTTCATTGAACGCGTGGACAAGGCCAAAGCAGAAGGCGAGGCCAAGAAGCAGAGCACCATTGCGGAGTTGACGTCGACGCCCTCGGCGCCAGTGACGACGCTCGACGACGCAAATGTCAACACAGAAGAGCTTCGGTGTGTGATTTGCGTCGTTCGCCATGGAGATCGCACGCCGAAGCAGAAGCTGAAGCTGAAGGTGCGCAATCCAGGCCTCCTTGCGCTCATGCGACGCTACGCGTCAAAACCGAACAAGCAGGCGAAGCTCAAGTCGCCGGTTCAGCTGCAGGAGCTTCTAGATGCGCTCGACACGACGATCGCGGAGTACAGGGACATGAGGGCGAGCACGCCTCCTCAGGGTGGCGAGGATGGTGGCGGCGAGGAGGAGCGAAAGCTTGAGCACATCGAAAACCTTGACAAGCTCGTCCTCGCGTCGGAGGTGCTCCGCCGCGGCGGTCCGTTTTCCGGTATCAATCGAAAGGCTCAGCTCAAGCCGATCGCCTTCGAGAACGTCGAGCCCAAGCCGTCGAGTGTCGATGCTGGCGTTGCTGGCGACGGCAACGCATCTGACGCCTCCTCGTTGAGCGAGACGCAGCGCGTCCGATGCACCGAGGCTGTGCTCATCATCAAGTACGGCGGCGTGCTGACGTCGTTCGGCAAGCAGCAGGCGGAGCTGTTCGGGCGCAACTTCCGAAGTCAGATGTATCCCGCGTCCGATGGCGGTGGCCTACTTCGCCTGCACTCGACATTCCGCCACGACCTCAAGATCTACGCGAGCGACGAGGGGCGCGTGCAGGTGAGCGCCGCGGCGTGCACGCAGGGTTTGCTTGACCTGGAGTGCCGGCACAGCCTTGCGCCGATCATGTACTCGATGGTGCAGATTAGCCACCCTCTGCTCGACGGACACGCCAAGATCATCAACGCGGAGATGGCCAGGTGCAAGGATGCGATCCGACAGGCTCTCACAGAGGATGGTGCGAGCACATCAGAGACGACGAGCTGCGGCGACGGCAATAAGAAGGAGTGGCGCGCGCGCTCGCGCAACCCGCGCCCACGCGCTGTCCGCGCCCTCGACTCGGACGCGAGCCCGCCAGGCGCGGCTGCGCTTGCCGCGAGCGGCAGCCTCGCCGGCGCGGGTAGCGGCAGCGGCACGGACGGCGCAAACAGCCTCACAACGCAGGGGGCACTCGAGCGCTCGTCCCTCGACGCTCCAGCATCGCCTTGGCGGGATGGACCTCCACAGCTCGAACACGAGGATGCGGCGATTAGCGACGAGGCTGCGCAGCGAGGCATGGTGAACTTCCTCCGCGCGCAGGTGATGCGCGAGCTGCGTCAGGTGTGCGGTCGATCCGACGTTCATCCCGCAAAAGAGCTTGCGCGACTCATGACGCTCGTGCGAGGTCTGACGGATCAGGTGGGTGAGCGAGCTGACCAAGAGCGTTCCCTCGAGAAGAAGAACGGAGGCTTGGGGCGGCAGCGTGGTCGATCGCACTCGTCGTTGCAAGTGGAGCAAGGCGGCGGAGATGGAAAGGGCGGCTCCTCGCCGTCGGCACCTGGCAGGAGGGTTTCGCTGCCCACGAGCAACGACTCGGGGATGCAAATATACGGCGACGGCGATGACGGCGGCGAGGAGGGGAAAACAACCCCGCCCAGCCCGTCGATTGGCAGCGAATCTGCGGACAGGTCCAATTCGGGCATACCGCCCGATGACTCGGATCTCCCGCTGCTCTACGGCGGCGAGATGTGGAAGATGATGCACGAGCGCTGGTCGAAAATTTCCAAAGATTTGTGGAACGAAAAGCGGCAGCGGTACGACACGACGAAGATCCCCGACCTTTACGACTCGATCAAGTACGACATGATCCACAACCGGCACGCTGGCTTGCGCGGCCTTAAGGCTATCTACAGGCTAGCGCGCGCCTTTGCGCGCGTCGTCGTTCCGAACGAATACGGCATCACGAAGGAGAGCAAGGTGTACATTGGTAGTCAAACGTGTACGCTACTTCTGGGCAAGATTCTTTCCGATCTGAAGAATGCCACGAGCTTGGGAGATGGTGGCCTCACTGACGTGAGCTGGCACGGCGGGCTCAGTTCCGCTATATCGAACGGTGAAGATCGTCCCTCTGCATCGACGGGAACACGTGCAATTCCCATTCCATCGCCGTCGTTGCCGTCGTTATCGCACGATGGAAACAACGACGACGGTGTCGACTACAACGTCGACGGTGGCAGCAGGGAAAAGGGTGGTGGTGGTGGTGGCGAGAAGAAAAAGAAGAAGAAGGAGGATGGAAGCAGCGAGGAGGACGAAGGCGAAGGGCACGAAGGCCATGACGACGACGTCGTCAAGGTGGAGGGCCACGACTCGTACGAGGAGCACGAGACGCAGAACACGCTCAACCCTGCGTACACGACGAACATTAAAACGGTTCAACGGCAGGTTCGATCACGCATTTACTTCACCTCCGAGGCTCACATGCTCTCGCTCGTATCTGTGCTAGCGTTCGGCGACTCGTCGAAGGAAGGAGAGGAAAGCGAAGGAGAGAGCGATGGTGTGATTGACCACATGCCACTGGACTACGACTACCTCACCCACATCGTCCTTCGCGTATTCGAGGACAGCATGATTCCCATGGACGACGAGAGGCGGTACCGTGTGGAAATCTTGCACAGCTCGGGTGCCATGTACGACCTAACGGGACTTCAATCGAACGAGGAGCTGGATACGCAGGCGGAGCACATTACCCCCATCACGAGCTCGTCGTACTACGACGGCAGCTCGTTTTATGGTGGCGACCATCTTGGTGGTCACGAATATCACTCCGACGACGACGACGGCGGCGGCGGCGGCGGCGATGATGATGACGACGACGACGACGACGACGACGACGACGACGACGACGACGACATCTCCCCGGGCAGTTCCCCACGAGGCAAGCCTTCTCCGACGCTGCTCACGCGTCGCGTGTTGAGTCGCAGCGGCTTGACGGTGGCGAAGGTGGAGCGCCTGCTTGCCCGCTACGGGACGCCTTGGGAGCCGGCCAAGGCTAGCAGCTTAGGCTCATACGCGTGGCGATGAGAAGGCTGAGATTTGGTTAAGGACCGACCGTTGTTGTTGGACGAAGTAAAAGTACATATTCCATTTACTGAATCATTTGAGCACAGATGAATCACAGCTGCTGCTGCTACTGCTGCTGCTGCCCCTGATCAGCCTTTATCCACTTCACCAGCTCCTCTTCGGTGCCATCAGGGAAGCGGTACTGCCATCCCGCCGCCCTCCTCATCGCCAACCCAAGCTCCTTCCCAGGCTTCTCCATGCCGAGAACTTCCATCATCTTCGGCCCATCGAGCATTGGACGCCACTCCCAGCAGCTGTCCAGCCCAAGGCGCTCGATCGCTCTGATGACAAGACGAGCCTCTTCCGATGCAACGTCCGCATCACGTGGTTCGGAAAAGTCAACCGCATCCTCCTCCTCCTGCTGCTTCCCAACAAGGCTGGCAAACGTGCTTGCCACCAGCACGCACCCACGCCAGTCGTCGCGAAGATCCTTCACAATCCATCCCAGCGACTCGCGCACCTCCTCGGGAACGCACGACCGCGCATCTTCGTCGTCCGAAGCGGCACGGAACACCGTCGACGCGTCGAAGTGGCTGCGCAGTCTCATCGCGCTACCTTGCACAAGGGCCACCGCGTCTGCATCCTTGCTCCGCAGCTTGAGCGTCGTCGCGACGACAAACCGAGACGCTGGCTGAGGTCGTGCTTTCTTGCGACTGCCATCTAGGTGCTCGGAAACGATGCAGTGCCTGAGCGGCGCCAGAGAGCTCGCAAGCATGACGATTCGCATGCGATCGATCGAGCCGGCAAATCCAGACGCCCACTCCTCCTGCATGATCGTTGTGGCGAGCTTCAGGTGAGCCTGCGCGCACGCGGCGTACACGCCGCCCGACTCGGCTGGAATGCACGGCGCGTGGAACACGACGGGGAAGAGCGTCGAGTCGACCATCGCCGCCACCGCGCGCGTGAATACCGGCGCTCCGCCCTTGAGCATGCCGTCCACCTCCACGCCCCACCTCTCGCGGCTAACTTTTGTTTCCAGCGCTTTTTGGACGTCGGCGTCCGCCATCGACTCGAGCAGCGGCGGGTCGATCGTAAATCCGTACCTCGCCGCGAAGCGAACTGCCCGCAGCGCTCTCAGCGGGTCGTCCAACAGTGTGTCCCTTGGCGCGAGAGGCGTTCGCACGTACCCCGCCTGCAGGTCGCTGAGTCCGCTTCCGGTGAAGTCCTCGACGAGTCCTGTTTGGAGGTTGTAGAAGAGCGCGTTGATTGTCAGGTCGCGTCGCATCGCATCTTCCGTCGGCGTTCCAAACTTCATCGTCGGTATGCGGCTGTTGTCGGCGTAGTCCTCGGCGCGTAAGTTGACGAGGTCGATGTCGATTCCCTCGACTCTGATGGTTGCCGTTTCGAGGTGCTTGCTCTGGTCCGGGTTGCTCGCGATGACTGCAAACCTGTGCGAGTCCTTGCCCGATGCCTGCAGGTGTTCGTTGATGTGCTGAGCGAATTCTCGCCCGAGCATGTCGTCGAGTGCGACGTCAATGTCCTTGGACGACTTCCCGAGCAGTTTGTCTCTCACCCACCCTCCCGCAGCGCGTAGCGTCGTTTTCAGTTCACGTGCGCGGCACACTTCTAGCAGCGTTTTGAAAAGTTTCGACTCATCTTCGGTTAGTTCGATACTAGGAACGCTGCTGATGCTTGTGCTGCTTGCATTCCTGGTGTGATTATGAGACTGAGACTGAGACTGAGACGCTGCTGATGCCATAACGACCATATTATTATTCACGTGTGTTGGTGATGATGATGATGACGATGATGATCCCCCGGGTCGTAATCGCAAAATACTACTGTGACGTTGGAGTGGTGTCCTATAAGCAGTAGGAGTACTAGAAGACAAGCCACAGTAACTCTGATAGAAGCGAAAATGAACAGGTGCGCGCATGCACGCCAGACACTGCACTGGTGTCGTTGTGTACTTACTTGGGAAAGGCGGCTGATTCCACGAAATGAAAATTGCGCCGAGGAGGAGGAGGAGGAGGAGAACAGGGGTTCTTTTCTGGACAGGAGTTGGGGATCCGTCTTGGCATGGAATCCTAATGTTAGTAAAGGGAATAAGGAGGGGAGAGTTTTTTCGGGGTTTTAACTTTTACGTCTCCCAACCAACCTACCCTTACCCTTACCAACCCCGAACTAACTAACACTCCCTCGCTCTTTTTTTTTAACAAAAAGAACCGTTCAACAAGGGGAGTGGATCCACACCCCTTCCCTTGTGACCTTCCCCCGGCACCTGGCAACCCCCCTCCCTCCCCCTCCCGAGTGCGTTCCCCCGAGTGCGTTCCCCTTCCTTCTTCCTCTACCTTTACATAGGTAACATAGCTAGGGGGGCCGGCTGGTTGAGACTTGAGGGGAACAGAGGAGGGGTTGAGGCCCTGTTGAGGACTCAAAACAAAAGGGTTCGTTTTGTTGAGGACAGTCGGAGGTCGGAGGTTGGGAGATGCTAGACTATTCAGGCGACCGCATCCCGACCTCCCACTGTCGCACGACTGTCTCGGGGTGGGGTGGGGCCCCTGTTCGGAAGACGAAGGTCGAAGGCTTATGTTGTCGTTCCCACCTGTCGTTCCCGAACCCTCGAGGGATTCTCGAATCTGATTTCACACATCAGCATCCCTCAGAAGCATCCCTCGGACCGATGTGAACCCCGAGACGTTTGGTCCCCACTTTTCGTACCTTCGAAACCGTCTGCCGCCACCCTGTCGACTGTCGAGACCGAGTCGAACTCGACCGAATCCCGACCTCGGGGCCCCTGTTCCTGTTCGGTCGGGCTTTTCTGTCGGGTTACTCCCAGCCTCTGGTTTATGGGAACCTGGGAGTGCCGCCATCACCACCTAAAACGCGTTTGCCACCTCATTACCATAACATCCACCTTCCCTCGTCACACTCGTCTTCTCTCCACTCACTTCACTTCGCACCTCGCACTTCGCTTCGCTCTTCGCTCTTCGCTCGTCGCTTCTCATTCTCATCACTACCCTTCTTGTCACTTCGCTCTCTCTCGCTAGTTCCTACTTACTGTACTGTACAGGCACTCGTGTCGTCGGTCACAGCTCACTCGTGTTCGTGTATATACTGTACTTCTTGTCTTTCTCTTTCTGTTTCACGAAAGGGAACGAGAAATCTTCTTGGTACAGTATATATTCATACTCAGGTGCTCGTGTGCTCGCCGCTCATATTTCAGGAAAATAAACAAAGGAAAAATTACATTTCTAGTTTCATCACCATGACTTCGACATTCACCCAAAGCTCATCCTTCTCAAACTTTGGCGACATCCACCACCACGTTGGTGAAGTTGACGTCGACGATAGCAGTGCTCAAACAAGCAGCAGCTTGATGCACGTTCTCGTCGACACAGCCACGAAGACTATCGTGCAAAGTGCACTGGCAGCTTTGCTGGTCTCGTCGCTGAACATACCCACCGCCGCCGCCATCACGTCCACCACATCCTCAGAAGAAACAGAAGCACGCATCAGTCACCTGCACGTATCGGCCATGTACACCCAACCTTCGTTTCACATCGCGGCTGGCGTACACGGGGGATGGGTGAACGACCCGTGCGGGCTTCTGTACCACAACGGCGTGTACCACGTCTTCTACCAGTACAGCACCGCGCCGTCGGGAAACTCGCCCAGACGATGGGCGCACGCCATCAGCGACAACCTCCACACGTGGAAACGACTTCCTGATGTGCTGTGGCCCACGCCGGGAGGACACGACAGCGTCGGCGCGTGGTCAGGAGCCGCGGGCGTCGACGCGACGACAAACACGCCGTACATGCTCTTCACGGGTGCCGCACCTTGGTCTGCGACGCAAAAGGGAGGACCGGACTACGACGAGCCGAGGCAGACGCAGCTCGTCGCTTGGCCGACAGATGGCACGCTCGCCAACTGGATCACGGATCACAAGCCTCTCGCATCCGACCCACCCGCCGGCGGGTCCGCCGAGCAGTTCCGAGACCCGTGCTCACCGTATGCCGTCAAAAATGCGTCCGACAATCTGCAGCGCACGCTCGTTGGCGCGCAGGTGGAAGGAAACAGGTTCGGTGCCGTCGTGTACGCGAGCAAGGACATCGCACGCGATCAGTGGCAGGCGCGCGAGACATTTTTTATTGACACGTTCACACCCGCGGCGGACAACCTCGAGTGCCCCGACCTGTTCGAGGTGGAAAATGGCATATGGGTGTTCAAGTGGTCCGTGCAGTCGAACCTGAAATCGAAAGAGCAGGACATGTGGATCGCGGGAACGCTGCGTGACAACGGCGATGGCTTCGACCCTCTGCCGGGAACCTCGCCCATGCCGGTGGATCTTGGCACCGTGTACGCGAGCCGCACGATGGCGGCGAACGACAGCAGGCGCCTGCTGTGGGGATGGTCGCGCGAACGCGACCAAGCGAGCGCGGAGGATCGACGTGCATGGCAGGGCAGCCTGACGGTGCCTCGCGAGCTCACGTGGGATGCGACGCGTCGCATGCTCCTCTCGTTCCCCGCGCAGGAACTGCTGGCGCTGCGTGGTGAGGTGCTCGGCAAGATCGACGTCCCTCGTCCCGCACCCGCGGCACGTCGAGGAGCTGCGGTGGCAACCTTGCTCGCGCCGCGAGGTGCCGGCGCCGCGGACTTTGAAATTCTCGCATCCGCGCCACCCGCCGCGCTGCGCGGCTTGGCGGTTGGCATTCGCCTGCTTGCCAACTCCCAGGTGATTGCCGAGGTGTGGCTTGGAGCACGAGGACTGCACATCTTTGGCAACGACGTGCCGTCGCCGGTGGGAGGTGTCGTGCCTCGCTCCGGTGCGTCGAACGCGAGCGGGCGACGTGCGCTGCGCATCCTCGTCGACGGAACGATGATTGAAGCTTTCGCAGACGGAGGTGTGTCTGCGTGTACCGCCCGCGTGTACACAAAAGTCCCGGCGTCGGAGTGGAAGGCGGAAGTTTGCGTGCGCGGCTCCGCCGGGCGCCTCAAGGCTACCGCATGGGCGATGGAACACGGGGTTTGAGTTGAGAGCAAGAACAGAGCAGTACCCTTTTTTTTTCATTTTTTCGAATTAATTCAAATCCCGTAAGTACTTGTTTTTTCATTTCATAAGAGGTCCTAACACTTTGCCTCGTTGTGGTTTCAGTCAAGGAGGTGAAAATATATTACAAATACAAAATTACAGTCAAGTCAGTAATCAATACTACAGCGACGGTGGACGCTTCCTTAAAACGTAGCGCCCGCCGTCGTAGTACGCGAAACGCTTCTTATTGCTGACCAAACTGGAGCTCATTCCGTGAGCACGTGCAAGACGCTCGCATTGCTCATTGATTGCATTCCACGGGAACCCGGAGTCGGACACGTTGGTGCCGCGTGGCACGGACCCGAGAGCGATGCGTGCCGCCTTGGTGAGAATCCTCAGCATCGGGTCGCGCAACTTCTCCATGCGAACATCCTCCCCGCGCCTCTTCCAGCACTCGCACTTCTCGTGCACCGCCATGCAACCGTCCTCGCATCCAGGACCCATGCTGTAGCCTTGCTTCGTGATGCGCCTCATCGAAGACATGCGCTCGTTCGACAGGCTTCTCCTCGCGGACTCAATCTCATCCACGACGACGTCAATCTCCTTCAACGTCTTCTTCTCTCGCGTCAGAACGCGCCGCGCCGCGCGCGTCGCGTACGCCTTCGCTTTGACCATGTTGTCGCGCGTATCGCACTGCGGCGGCTTGCCGCACATCTGCAACTCACCCTGGCGACGGAAGAACTGCGACCACGTCATGCCCTCGCATCGCATCTTCTGCTCCTTGTCAAAGCCACGGCAGATTCCCCCGCGGCCGCGATTAGGAAGCAGAAGTTCGCGCAGGCGGTAGCGACGCGTCGCGACGTAGATCGCCTCGCGAAGCGCTGGCTGATCGTGCGTCACCTTGGGAAGATTGTTGCCCTCCGACGAGTGCCACACGAACACTTCCATCCACGCGCGGAACAGCGCCTCGACGGCGCTTGTGCGGCGGTACAGGTTGAACCCTCCGTTGCGCTCGTCGAACTCCATCGGCACCGGGTTCTTCGGGTCGTACGCCGGCGGCGGCGTTCCGCCGTGCCCCTTGTCGTCCATCACGCTCACAAAGTCGCTCGAGCCGATGAGAGCAGCCATGTTGCGCAGCGCCGAGTCGCGCCCTCTTGCCGGCGGGCACGTGCACGCGTCGCTGTCTGTGAAGAGCGTATTTTCGAACGGCGTGTGCTGGTACGTCGCAATCTTGCGCATCCACAGCATGCCGCTCTTCTGCCATCTGCTCGCTTCCGCCGCCTTGGGAAGCTCGGGTATGGTGATGGCGCCCGCACCGTCGTACAGCACGACGTAGTCGAACGGCGAGAAGACTCCGAACAGGTCCACCGCCGCCTCGGGTGCGGGTGCGTCGCACGTCGGCGATAACGAGGCACCCGCGGAGGTTTTGGACGTGGATCTGCACGACTTGTGCGCCGGCCGACGCACGAGTTCGAGGAGCGACGCTCTCGCTCGCCTCTGCCACGTCGCGAGCGTGTCTATGTCCGTGAAGAGCGCCACCTTTGCGAGCGGCGACGCGCGCTTAAGCTTGTGCGCTGCGTTCGCCGCCTTGGTGACGTACTGCGGCAGTCCAAGCGCCTGCACGACAGCTCCCTGTCTCGCCAGGTGCGGCTTCGGGAATCCTGTCCACGCCGGCCATATGCGTTGTCTCGGTTTATTTTTGTAGGTGGACTTCCACATCGACGGCTGAGACATCGACGGCTGGCTGGGCTCGGAGGAGGAGGAGGAGGAGGAGTGCGTTTGTTCGTCGTCAGTGCTTGGTGCTGCTTCAACTTCTTCTTCTCTCAAGGCAAGCCGTTGTTGTGTGTGTTCGGCGAGGTATGATTCTGATTCTGATGATAAGGAGGTTGGTGCAAGCTCCTTAGGGTTGAAGTCATTGATATCCATGTCGCCAAGTGGGACCAAGGAACCAGGGGGATGCAAGGATGAGGAGCCTGAGGAGGAGGTCTGAACTTCTTCTGTCGTGGGTGATAAAGGCAGTTGTATGAACGCAGACACGACATTATTGTGTGCTCCCAATAAGAGTATCCATAGAATACTAGCCATGTAAATCCATGTCTTTGAGAATACGACTCCTGCCATGGGGCTGGTGGTATCCTCCCGCCCTTTCGTGATCGCCATCACGCACGAACTTACCTTAAGCACTACTGACCGGGCAGGAACGCAGGAGATGCGCAAACCAAACCAAACCAACGCCCGTAACCCTAACCCTAATCGCTTGCCCGAGGAAAGCAAGGGGAAAGAACTAACCTTATTCACTGTCCGGTTGATGAGAGCACGCCATCATCATCTGCACTCGGCATCACTTCATGCGCATCGGCCACTTCTTCCCACCTGCTCACACCTGACTCTTCACTCTGCCGACGAGGTGGTGTGCCCACTCGTCACTCCCACTCCATGGCGACAAGTCTGGGACTGGCTCCCTCGAGTTCCATGGCGGCGATACCAGGCCAGAAGCGGAAGCGACCAGAAGACGAAACGCAAAGACAGTACGAAAACAACCTGTTCGAAATGCACATGAATCACGGCTCACAATGCCTGCTGAAGGGAAAGTATGAGAATGCGGAGGCGGCGTACGCCGAGGCCGTGCGGCTCAAGTCGAAGGATGCAGTTGCGCACAACAACCTCGGCAACGCCCGCCTTCAGCAGGAAAAGTGGGCGGAGGCGGAGCAGGCGCTCGCCAAGGCCGTGGAGCTCAAGCCGCAGGATGCAGATGCGCACAACAACCTCGGCGACGCCCGCCTTCAGCAAGAGAAGTGGGCGGAGGCGGAGGCGGCGTACGCCAAGGCCGTGGAGCTCAAGCCGGAGGAGGCAGTTGCGCACATCAACCTCGGCTATGTCCGCCTTAAGCAGAAGAAGTGGGCGGAGGGGGAGGCGGCGTACGCCAAGGCCGTGCAGCTCAAGCCGCAGGATGCAGTTGCGCACAACAACCTCGGCTATGTCCGCCTTAAGCAGAAGAAGTGGGCGGAGGGGGAGGCGGCGTACGCCAAGGCCGTGGAGCTCATGCCGGAGGATGCAGTTGCGCACAACAACCTCGGCTTCGCCCGCCTTAGGCAGGAGAAGTGGGCGGAGGCGGAGGCGGCGCTCGCCAAGGCCGTGGAGCTCAAGCCGCAAGATGTAGATGTGCACATCAACCTCGCCGTCGCCCTTAAAGGGCAGGAGAAGTGGGCGGAGGCGGAGGCGACGTTCGCCAAGGCCGTGGAGCTCGATCCGGAGTTTGCGCGTGCGCACAAAATCCTCGGCTATGTTCGCCTTAAGCAGAAGAAGTGGGCGGAGGCGGAGGCGTCGCTCGCCAAGGCTGTGCAGCTCAAGTCGGAGGATGCAGATACGCTCTTCTGGCTCGGCGACTCCCTCGCTGAGCAAAAGAAGCGGAAGCAGGCGGAGGAGGCGTACGTCAAGGCCGTGAAGAAGACCTCGCCAGAGAAAATAGCGGAGCGCTTGTGTGCAGGCCGCGTTCACGAAAACGTGAAATTGGAACCGAACCGGGATGTGGTCATGTAAACGCGAGTCCTATCGTCTCACTCGTCAAGGATGCGCGCCCAGCTGTAGATCGTGCGAATACCACATTCCGTTTGGGATTGTGTCAACCTCCTCTCTCTCTTCCGTATGATACGGTACACCGCGCTCGAGATACACCTGTACCTTGTCAGTTGTCACAAGGACTGCACACCTTGTCACAAGGCCTGCGGGAAAAACAGTGGAACAGGGAAGCAGAAAACCGGGAAAATGGGAAACCTTCCCATCCGCTCATACCTTTATGTACTCGCTCTCACAACCTTCAAGTTGTCACGTGAGCTCACGTCAATGCACCTCGTAGGAGTGGTGGGGTACTAATGTGGTAGTGTGGTAGTGGACTTCTGCCACTAAAGGTATCGTAATGAGGAATTATTCTTGACCACCTCTTTCACCTGTGATCTGCGAGTACTCTGTGAATATTTCCTACCGGCCGCGAACACCGCACGCCGCACGCGCACCTCGCATTTCGTGCACAAGTTGGTCTATTTGGTACCTGGCCGTGGCGTGGCGTTGCCGCGTTGGTGGATCAAAGCCGTGAACCTACACGTGGTTCAGTCTCCTGCAACGCGCGGAGAAAACACAAGAGAGAGGAGAGAGATAAGCAGCTGTGTCCGAACGAACGAACGAACGAACCCTACAGGGCGGTGTGCACGAACCAACAGTTTCGTGCGAACTTTCATTTTCGTGGCGCCGTAGCGTTCGCGCGCCACAAAAAACGCGCGCCTGCGCAATACGCGTGTCCTTAAGTCGGGTGCACCGCCTTAGCTGCCTACGACAAGAGAAGAGATTGAGCTGCGAAAGGGCACGAAAAAAAACCTTGCAGACTTCCAGTGCGCCGTGTGGGACATCAGGCGCATTCAGAAAGTGTCAGAGAACCCCACTAGGCAAAAGGTTATAGAGATGAGTTCTCCGAAGAAAACAGGAGACACGTCCGACTCTGCTGGCGCACGCGGAGCAGCCTCGCCGGCCGCGGCGGATGATGCTGCGCCCCAAACCGGGCAAAATGTGGGTGGCAACAGGAATCGCACGAAGACGAAAAGAGTCGACGGAGTGCGGACTATTGGTGGAGTCCAACTTACCGAAGAAGTTCTTCAGAACATCGACCACCTGGTGCGTGACGCTGGAGGCTTTGATTCTTCGCGGGAAAGTCGTGGATTTTGGAAGAAAACTGCGGATGACATAGGTTGCAAATCAAACAGGCGCACAGGGATTTCAAACCAGTTGATGGATGCGTATGCAAAGTTGCGGAACATAGAGTACGAGCCAAAGACGAACAATAAGCGCAAGGCCGACGGAGCGAGCCCGCCACCATCAGCACCACCGCTACCGCCACCGCCACCGCGAAAGCGGAAGTCCACTGATGAAGAGTCAGCTCCCACCGCAAAGGACATAGGCTGGATTTTGCCGCGAGGTTACGAGGCGGTTCGCAAAGAGCCATCGTGGTGCAGCAAACCAGACGGCCTTCCACCAACTGGAGAACGCGTCGCCATGATCTTTAACACGGGCTGGGTCTTCGGGAAGGTTACGCGACATTATCTTGGCTCAAAAAAGTACGAATTAAGAGACACAGAAGGGAACGTGTACAATTTCAAAGTCATTGCCGAAGACTACGGGTGTCCATCTAGCGCTGAGGACACGGCACAATTGGAATACGGCACTTGGTGCATGCTGCAGAAATCGCACAGTACCGAGCAAGCTGAGCCGCCGCCGAAGCCCAAAATAGGTGATGCTGTAAGGCGGCACTTCTTCAAGTTTGGGTGGCATACTGGTTCAGTGCACAAGGTGGAAGATAAGACGGACGGCAGGTGGAAAGCGCAGATTGTATGGTCCGATGAGCTGTCATCGAAAGTCATGGATGACGATGAATCGATCTATGCGCCGTGGTACGACGACCTTGAGGTGAACCACATGATTCATCTGGGGAGAGATGCAAATAATAAGAGAAGTCGGCACACGAACTTCTCCGGCACAGCAGTAGCAGCACGAGGAGGCGTGGCATCGACATCTGCGGCTGCTGGTGGCGGCGGCACAGCGAGAAACGCACCTTCCACCTCCTCATTGACGGACAAGGCAAAACAAATCGCAAAGCAAGATCGGCGCTTTACCTTACGACGAGGCGATCTCACAGGAGCCAAGTCAAAAATTTTCGACGCCTTAAGCCGGTCCAGAGAGCCATTGCCACCGGAGATGATTCTCGAGGTCATCAAGGCGCTCTACACGGATGATACACCAGATATGAATACGATCATATATGCCGTGATAGGATGGTGCGATTCGAATGCTGGAGAGCTAAAAAACTTTGGTATTATGCTCAAATTGGTGTCAAACGGATATATGCTCGAATCAACGGCTGGTGCAGCCCCGACGATCGCCCCGGTCGCAGCAGCTCTTGCGATGACCGCTCCCGCTGCTGCCGCCGACACCACCGCCGCCACCGCCGCTACCGCCGCCGCCGTTGCCGCTGTGACAGCAGCACAATGGGCGCACAACGCAAGTCAGGAAAGGGCGACCCATGCCGAAAGAGATTTAGCTGATGCTGAAGCGGCGCAGATGAAGACTGAGAATGAAACACTGAAGTTACAAGTCGAGCGACTTGAGGCTTATCTGGCTGAGACCACGAATATGTCAACGAGAGCATCAAAAGAGGCGGCAGAGGAAATTGAGAAAATGAAAGCCGCTGAGGAAGCAAAAGCACGAGAACTGCAATCGAAAAATGCACTTCTAGAAGAAGCTCAGAAGAATGCAAGAGAAGCTCAGGAGAATGCAAGAGAAGCTCAGGAGAATGCTACAAGAACCACACTCGAATTGCAGAAACAACAGAAACAGCAGGAGGAAAATGATCGAACTATCAAAAATTTGGGCAAACAAGTCAAAGACATGAAGAAAAACGCGACCACCATCGCTGCTTCTCCAAATAAAAATCGCGGCGACGATCTCATCCTACGCACTGCATGCGAGACTCGCACGAAAGAACGTATTTGGGGACAGAGCTCGGGCCAACGTCCTTTTGGATATGATCAGTTGAAATGGGGCCAACCTCGTGGACGCTTTGATCGAAACGAAGATTACGTGATTTGCGAAAATTTAACTTCTCCAGAGCAACGAAATAGCCTCGGAAAGTTTGCTGCAATTGCTGACGGAGTTGGTGGCTCGCTTACCCCCGATGATTCCCCGGGCTTGGCTGCATACATGATGTGTCGCGACACTCATGATTTCATTTGCACACGTCGTCGCCAAGATTCAAGATATAACAATTTATGCAATAGCCTTTTGATGAATGCTGTACATTATGCATGGAACCGACTATGCGATTTGAAACAAACGCGGTACTCTGGTAGCCAAGGGAGGTTTCGAGATGCCATGCCGGGCAGTACAACATTTGCTGCATATTCTCTGCGAAAGGACCGACTTGAGATGTTTCTGCATGGTGACCTTCGCCTCATTTTGATTCGACCGAAACTCCTGAAGCTAAAAGCCAAAACAGAAAGCGACGAGCCTGATCCAGCAGTGTCCGTGCTCGCAAATGTGCCGCCATTACAGGAATTTAAGATGAAACACGGCAAGAAAATTACTCTGCCAGCTCAAATGATGGGAATTCGGCAACGTGAAGCATCTCCCGCTCGTGCTTATTCGCCTGAGCGTGAAAAGGCGGGAGCAGGGAAAGAAACAATGCAGGAATACGATGACTCGTTGGCACCGGAACGGGAGTACGTTGTTCAGCCTGGTGATATCGTGATTGGAATGACTGATGGCGTGTGGGATAACCTGCCAAACGAATACGAAAAGACACGTGGCAAGGCGTCTTATGATCAAATCAGACAGGGTGTTTACCACATAAGATTCGATGGGAAAACTGGCGAACCATCTGAATGGACTGACATTGAGCTTGATCCGTTGGAATATGTCATTACAAGAGCGATTAGCACGCAAAAGGATTTCCCTGGCAGGCCCGAGGAGCTTGTACGTCACTTGCTTGAGGCTGCTAGACCTGATGACAGTAAGTATCACCGGAAGCCTGACGACGCATCGGTTGTCGTCAGCTACGTGGAGGAGATGAGCAAGGCAAGCGCAGGTGCGGGCGCGGGTGCGGGCGCGGGCGCGGGAGCGGGAGCGGGAGCGGGCGCAGCGGGCTCAGCCATGCAAAGGAATGGACGGTCGCGATCGCGCGATAATGCACGGCGCCGGTGACGAACCTTTCCTTTGGTGGCTGAGTGGCAGCCTGGCACTGAGGAGGAGCCATGACTGCACAATTCCTATCTACTGTTCATCTCGTTACATCTTCGTTCGGGAAGTTGAGGAAGTGAATGGTGCGTCTTAACATTGGAAATTTTATCCTGTAACAAATGAAATCTTTGCAAAAAATCTACCAACCTATGCAAGCAACAACTCAAACGCCTTCATGGCTGCGAGGATCGCCGTCGCGCCGCGCAGGCTCGGGTCGTAGAACACGCGCTGTCTCGCGTCGTCGTCGAGTGCCTGGAACCACGAGACGAGCTCCGCCGCCGCATTGCCAACCACGCACCCGCGCACGTCCGGCAGGCCGAGCATGAGCACGTCGTTCCCGCTGTCGCCGCAGCACAGCGTCGTCGAGGCGTCCGCACCCACCTCACGCAGGACGAACGCCAGCGCGTTTCCCTTGCCCGCTCGACTTGGCACGACGTCAAGGTCTTCGCCGGTGCTGAATATCACGCGTGCCCAGCTCGGAACGGCGTTGGCGAGCGCGTTCGCCTCGCTTTCGACGTACAGCTTCCACGACAGCTTGTGTTTTCTCTGCTCGCTCGCCTGCTGCGGCGTGGCGCTCGGCGCGTGTGTTTCGACGAGCGTGCGTATGAGCTGCGCATCCCACCCGCCTTCGTCGAGGTGCGCCTCCCACGTCTCGTCAATGTCCTTGCCCTGTCTGAGAACCTCCGTGCCCACGCTGCATATGAGCACATCTGGCGGCGGCAGGCTGACTTCACGCGCGAGGTCCGCGTACAGGGTGGGCGATCGACCCGTGTTGTAGATGACCGTGACCGCACGTGACGCACCCGAGGATGAGGATGAGGAGAGCGCCGCGAATAGCGTCTGGAGCGCCGTGCGTCCGCCGTCGGAGTCGGCGTGGTCGACGAGCGTGCCGTCGAGGTCCGTCGCCAAAGTCGCGCGAAGAGGCGCCATTTTTGGAGGGAAATAAGTATGAGGGAAGAATGACGGGGAGAGATGAACCGCACATTTGGCCGAAGATTTCGGGGGTTACAAAATTGACTCTGGGTTTCCTTTCCGAGTGATTTTCCTCAACACGCACGCGCACGGTCAGCGACTTCGTCGTCTTAGTCGTCTTCGTCGCCGCCGCTTTTTCTTTATTCCTGCGCCTCGCCGAGCGTCTCTCAACGTCTCAACGAAGCATGATTGCCGCCACCGGTGCAGCCAACGCGCACACGCCCGCGCTGATCCAGTATGCCTCCGCGCCTGCGTTGTAAGACGCACTCGGACGCGCCACGAACGCCTTGAACGCCTGCGCGCCCCCCACGCTGCTGATGGCGCCCGCCAACGCGCCTGCAGCTTGTATGCATCCCTGCGCCTGACCCTGCATCTTCGGGGATACCAAACCCGCGACGTATGCCACAAGAATGGGATGCGTCGCGCCGAGAAACATGCCGAGCATGAGCAGCGTTGCCATCAACGAATTCACGCTTAGTGAAAATGCAACCTGTTGCGCGGAAGATAGCAACGCAAGCACCGCCACGCCCCACGAAACGCCGAGAATACGTTGCGTGAGCTGTGCCCCAACCGTCGCCCAGATCAGCACGCCAAGTCCCATGACGCCAAGAGCCGTGCTCATTTCGCGCACGTTGAAGCCCAACGAAAGGACCAAGAATTGCTGCGTGATGACTTGCATTCCTTGGAGCGCGTAGCTTAGGAATGCACCAGCAAGTGCCGTGCCGAACAATTGGCGGCTTGACCAAACGAGGCGAACGGCAGTCAGTGTCCCATCGCGTCCAAAGAGCACCTCCGCCACGGCAGAGCGAGGAAGCATGTGTCGGTTAGATGCTGAGAGCGTCTCGGGCAAGAACATCGCCCAAACGAAGGCGATGAAAATGATCGAGCTGCCAGCAACAATTGCCGTCTCTGCGTCGAGGACAGAAGCAACCGGAGCACCTATGACGACGGCAATGGACAAGCTGCTGAGGTAAAGTCCGGCGAGCGCCGTTCGCACGAGCTCAGGATGGTCGTCCTTTTCCGTAACATCTGCTATGGCGGAAGTCATGGCGATATCCGTCGCCTGCTGTGGAGCGATGATTGACGCGACGATGTTCAACGAGTAGTACAGGAACAACGAGATGTTCGCCTTGGCGTACAGCAGAAGTCCAAGTGCGGGCAAGACGTCGCCGACGAGTGTCCACTGGGCGAGCGGACGACGACCCCACGCATCACTGAGTCGTCCTAAGATTGGTCCAAGGACGAATCCTGCAAGCAAACCACCTGCCGCGGAGGCGCTTTGCCACTCCGCGGTCCGTCCGCTCGCCTGTCGGCATTCCGCTTGAAGCGCATCTGCTGTTGCTGTGGTCGCGTTGACGACAAACTGCTGTGCCACCTCGTCGCACAACGTTGCGTTGTTGCTCTTATGATTGCATGCCGCTTCGAGGCGCGCGCATTCGTCCCACAGGTTCAGCACGCCATTTTTGGATTCGCGAAGAAAAAATGTGTTGCTGACGTATGGCAGGTGCACGACGTATAGAAACAGCGAGATGCGCGTCATCAGCGTGATGAGAAAGAGCTGTACGATGAATGCGCGATTTTTGCAGGCGGCGTAGACGCACCGCCTGAGAAACGACGCTTGTTTGTGTTGGTAGACGACGAACGATGGTGTCTTGTTGAAATCGGAAGAGCGCGACGAGAGCTGTGCAGCGTCCGTTGATTCTTCGTCCGAAGAAGCGGGCGGTGGCTGCAGCTGCGGCTCCGGCTGGGTGGTGAGCTCCATGGTTGTAACTTGTAGTAGCACCACCACCTCCTTCAGATCCGTACAGCTTCTACAACACCAAGACGCAGAGCTACACGAAAGAAAACTGCGAGCAGGCAGGTGCGGTCGTCGTCCTTGGTCTGTGTGGTGACGAGAATAAGTGCGCACTCATCACTGCTATTCGGTTTTTTTCGTATTCGGTTTTTCAGGTTCAATTTTATGTGAAGCGAATCCCCAGAGTTTTTTTTTTAAGGATAAGCAGACTAACCTTAGTCATTAAGTGAAGCTTTCATGTCGCGTTCTTCCCAAACAAACACTGCTAACTGCAACGTGAGGTAGTAGTCAACTCCAACAAGCTCTCATCAAGCCTCATCAAACCAAGTGAGGATTCCCTCAAGTGGCGTAGTAGTCGCGACGGGACGTCCAAACACGCCAATAAGCTGAGACACGCGGGATCAGCTTCGCGGGATAAGCTTCTTCGTCATCGCTTAAGGCAGGTCATGCCCAGAGTAAAGACAAGTGCCTTGCGTGCGTGCGTGTGCGTGCATGCATGACATATCGCGCATCACCATCACGTATACACCGGCTAGGAGGCGGAGGAGGCCACGGGAGGTGGGTGAGTTGGACCACTTCACCTTGCAGGGGAAAAGTGAAGAACCACATTCCCTCATTGCGTTGACGTTGGTGGAGGTGGTCAGGACTCAAGCGCCACCCGCAATCCGACAGTTGCCTGGCCTTGCCCGCCCCGCCCACCAACAACATTTCAAGCAAGTGGCCGATCTCCTCCTCCCCCTCTGTAAAAGTTGCGTTTGCGAAGCTTTTTCGCTCTACGGTACAATGCCTGCCTGTGCGCCCAAAACACAGCAAAAGCAACCTCCATGCAAACACACCATGTTCCTGCGACCGCGGCCAGTGAGTGACCAGTCCCGAAGTGGAAACTTTTAATTGCAGCTTGCAAGCTTTCCCTTTTCAAGCGAGAGATCATCGTGGAGGCTTGAATAATTCGGCGTGAATGACGAGCGTTGGGCGTTGGGCGTTGGCACACACACAGGTCGTTGGCACTCAGTAGTAGAGGTACTACTCATAGTCAGTGTTGGTGCGTAAAAAAGTGGCGCTGGTGTGCGTGGTAAAACTAAGAAGTGGCGCTGGTGTGAGTGTGCGTGGTAAAAAATCAAACGCGCTCCCTCCAAAAGGCAAAAGCAACCAACAAAAGCAACCGCCAAAAGCCAACAAAAGCAACCTATCCTCCCTCGAAAAGAAAAGAAAAAGTCCAGAGAAGTGAACAAACGTAAGTGAACCCATTTGGTCGGGCAACAGGTGGATCCCCCCCCCCCAGGCCCCGGCAGCCCCCAGGGAGAAGCATGCTGCGCCCAGGAGCTCCTCTCCGGACAGCCGGACGACGGACGGACGTTTTCTGGACGAATTGATTTCTCTGGACTTTTTCCCAAGGGGTGCGGATCTTTTTCCCCCCCCGCGCTTCCCTTGTCTTCGCGCGCCCGGGCCTGCTTCGTGTGCATTCCCTTCCCTCTTTCTATTCATTTCTACCCTGCCTTTCTGCCTTTCTGTTTTTTATGGCGGGTCAGTATGGTGCACCTGGTACCTTGGGTCTTGGATTCGCGTGGGTGGACACGTACCTCGAAGCATTAACAGATCGTCCCTCCACCATCTCATCTTTCATAGTGGATCATAATAATGCGTCTCATGCGTCTCATAATGGTGGGAGTCCTGGTGGTGGTGGTGGTGGTGGTGGTGGTAATGCGGGTGGCAATAATGTTTCACATGCGTCGTCGCAGTTTGACCCGTCCGTTCCGTTCTTCGTCTCCCAGGCGTCACAAGCACCTCCTGAGGCACTCGCGAGAGCGTGGAGAAAGTCGTCGGTGGGAACGTCGCTGTTCGGTGGACTCGCCGCGTCGGAAAAGGAACACCGACTCACGAACTGCTCGTGGAGGCTCTGGGGAATCGCGCTCACCAAGGAACGGGCGGCGTGCGCAAGGCTCACGCAGCGTGCCGCCGCGGGATACGGAACGGAAATTCCGGAAGACTCCGACGTCGAAGACGACAGAAACGAGTCATCCACGTCGCTGAAAAATGCCGCATCCTCCGGGGAAGATGAACCTGAAATTAAGGAGGAGGCTCCTTCGGAACTTCCACTCTGGAGACAGCCAACCATCACGTGGGCACCACCTCGCATCACGCCCAACCTGTACGTCGTCATGGTGTCCATCCACGGACTCGTGCGTGGCGAGGAGATGGAACTGGGCAAGGATGCAGATACGGGTGGACAGGTGAAGTACGTCGTCGACATGGCGCGAGAACTGGGAAGGCACCCGCACGTTGCGCGCGTTGACCTGTTCACGCGACTCGTGGGGCCAAATATTGACGGCGTCGACGAGTCCTACAGCGTGCCGCTCGAGCCGCTCGACGGGCCGGACGGACGAAGCTTCGTTCGACGTCTGCAGTGCGGCGATTCGTCGGTATACTACCCCAAGGAGCAGCTGTGGCCGCACCTGCGCGAGTACAGCGACAGGTGCGTTCCCGTCATCCAGCAAACGCTCGCGGCGCTGAATGCCCAATCCGACGACCGAATTCGACTCGCGTGCGTGCACGGCCACTACGCCGACGCGGGCGAGATTGCCGCAAACGTCGCATGCACGCTCGGCGTTCCCATGGTTCTCACGGGGCACAGCCTCGGGCGCAACAAGCTCGAGCACCTGCTTCGGGGAGGCCGCATCTCGCCCGCCGAGGTGGAAAAGAAGTACAACATCAGCCGGCGCATCGAAGGCGAAGAGCGCGCGCTGAATGTCGCGGACATCGTCATCACGTCCACCGCGCAGGAAATTGCGGAGCAGTGGGCACTGTACGACGGCTACGCACCTCGCCTGGCATCCGTGCTTCGCAAGACGGCTGCCAGCACGAGGTACGGACGCTCGATGGCTCTGATGAAGGTGATCCCACCGGGCGTTGGTGGCCTCGAATTGGAGGCGGACGGCGGGCAGGCGGATGGCGCCACCGCCACGGAGAATGGAGGAGGCGGGGGAGATGCGTCGGAAGGAAACGGTGGCACCGGCAACGAGGAAGGGTCGATGCGGAAAGAGGGCATGATGATGCGCCGCGATGGATCCGTCTCCAGCTCCATGGCTGACCTCATGCAAGCAGCCCCGGAGCCGGCGGTGTGGGATGCCATCAACCGATTCCTTCGGTCGCCGGGTAAGCCGGTCATTCTCGCAATGTGCCGTCCCGATGCCAAGAAGAACGTCGCCAGCCTCGTCAAGGCGTACGGATCCACGCCGGGGCTCAAAGATCTTGCAAATCTCGTGCTCGTTCTCGGCACGCGAGGGAGCGTCGAGGAGCTGTCCGTTGGTGCGCAGTCTGTCGTCGACGACATCTTCCGCCTCATCGACCGCTACGACATCTACGGTTCCGTCGCGTGTCCCAAGCATCACACGCAGGCGGATGTTCCCGACATCTACAGGCTTGCGTACGCCACCGGCGGCGTGTTCGTCAACGTCGCGCTGCAGGAGCCGTTCGGGCTCACGCTCATCGAGGCGGCTAGCCACGGCGTTCCGATCGTCGCGACATGCCACGGCGGTCCGGTGGACATTCATCGCACACTGCGCAATGGAACGCTCGTCGAGCCGCGCGACGTCAAGGCGATTGGCGCGGCGCTCCTGGGCCTCGTCACAGACCGCGACAAGTGGAACGAGTGCTCGAGGAGCGGCCTGGCGTCGATTCACAAGTACAGCTGGAAGTCACACTGCGAGAAGTACATCGATGCCGTGGTGAGGTGCCGCGGAGGCGAGGGTTCCGCCGCGAGTTTTGTGGCGGGCCCGCTCACGCCGACGCGAACAGGAAGCGCCCGATTCGAGTTCGAAGCTAACATTAGGGATGAGGTGGAACGCCCCGGATCCGCCACCGAACGCCCCACCACCACCGCCTCCGCCGCCGCCGCCGCAGCCGAATACTCCATGAGTGGCACGCACAGTGACGGCGAGGTGACAATGAATCTAGCCGGCGACGCGGGCGAGGATGTCGGAATTGGAATGTCCATTCCGTCGTTATCCTCGCGGCTCCGCGACGACGGTGGCGGGTACGCAAGCGACAGCGCGCTGCTTCCCGATCCATCGCCGAAGGACGCTGCGAACCTCATGGCCCACCAACCATGGCACAAAGTTGACGACCATGCCGATGCGGCCATCGACTGGATGGGAAGCAGCTACGATCGCGCGAACAGCCTTGCAAATGAAACGGGCGGGAGCCCGACGGCAAGCTTGAGATCGGGGATGGACGAGCTTCCATCTCCAGCCCCGCTACTCGTCGTGGCGGTTGACAGCTGCGCGGTTGAGATTGGCGCTCGTGCTCTCGCAAATGCGCTTCGCGAGATGGACGAGGGTGAAGGGCACGATCGCAAATTTGAGGTTGGCGCGGCATCCGAGGTGCCGATCGAGGTGCTTGCCGCCGCGTTGGAGGCGGAGGGCGAGAAGCTCAGCCGGCTGGCGTTCGCTACAGCCGCGGCGGGAACGGAGCTGTACGTGCCCAGCGCCGAGATGGACGGTGAGATGGAGCGCTTCGCTCCTTGGGTGGAGCACGTGAGCTTCCGCTGGCGAGGCGAGGGATTCCGACGTGGTATGCGCCACGCCGGTCGCGGCTGGTTGGAGCTGGATGAGGACAGCAGCACGGAGCTTCTGCTGGCGTACCGCACGGTGAGCGAGGCGGATGCGAGTGTCGAAGGCGCGGGAGTGGTGGATCGCCTCGCGGTTTTGAGAAGACGTCTGCGCACGCGCGGTCTGCACTGCAGCATTGTGCTTTCCAGGGCACAGCTCGGCAGCGCCGAGTACCTGCTGCAGCTGCTGCCAAGCCGCGCAGGCCGAGCGTCGGCGTTGCGCTTCTTCTGCGCCGCGACGAGGCGTGATTTGGCAAAGGACGTCGTGATTGTTGCACCCTCTGCCGACGTGATAATCTCGAACGAGGGAGCGTCGAACAGCATAGGCCGATTCTTCTCTTGGCTGACGGGTCTCGGCGAGTCCGGCTCCGCCCCACGTGTGATTTCAGGTGCTCGAACGAAGGGCGCGTCGGGAGAGAGCCGTCTGGCGAGCCAGCTTGCGACGCAGAGCGACTACGAGGCGCTCGTGCTTGAGGGTGCGCAGCGTTCCGTCGTCGTAAGCAGCGGTTCGGAGAAGAGCAGCGAGAGCAGTTTTCCGACTGGCGGCGTGACGCTCGTGGACGACGTGCTAGAGGCTGTGAACAGAGGCACGTCGTTGCTGTTTCAAGTAGAGCCGAGCTTTGAGTGACATTTGAAGACGCACACATATGATTTTTTGTAACTACCGTACGGGTAACCCCGAATTCCAATTGGAACTTCTAAGGTACTTTTTTCTAAGGTAGATTTGGCGCTGCTGCTGAGGTGTCACCCCCTCCCCTCCCTCCCCTTCCCCTCGGCCCCTTCCCTGGCACCAGATGGCCATGATGGCGTCGCCCTCGTCCTCGCCCTCGCCGTCGTCCTTGTCCATGTTACTGCCCTGCCTGCGCTCGTGGCTGTCCTCTACGCCCAGCGCTCTGTCCTCCCTGCTATTGTGCTCATCTTTCAACCAAATGTCCCGGGACTTGTCCCTCGATGATATTCTCCATAGTGTACCTCTCGACCACATGGCGTTCCGCACGCTGTCCATCACAGGGGGTGTCGCACCCGTCATCGCGTTCCTGGAGTCGCTCGGATTCACGCAAACGCATGAAACGTTGACGTTTGCTTCCAAGCACGTTGCCGCGACTTGGCTGCGCCCTCCAAACTTCACGAACGGGAACGGGAACGGGGGAGGGGGTGGGGGCACTTTGTACTACCCGCGAATCTTCGTTTCGGAACTCAACGTGAGTGCACTACCACCCCAGGCGGCGGAGGCGCTCGTGCGCGTCGTGAGCGGTGGAAGTGGACAAGTGCCCGTGCTGACGGCGGAGATGGCAGGAAGATGCATATGCGAGGGGCTGCGACCGTGGCCGTATCCTACAAAGGCAGACTATGACGCTATTCTGGCTCACAGTGACTACGGCGCGTGGACAGCGGCGCACGCCTTGAACCTCAACCACGCGGCGGTGGCCATTCACAGACTTGCACGCGAATTTTCAAACGCAAGCAAGCTCGCCGACGCTCTCAAGCTGCAGCACGTCACACTCAGCGAAGCGGGCGGTATCATTAAAACATCCCCGGACGGCCTTCTGCTGCAGTTTGCGACGCAGGCTGACGCGGTGGAAGTGCCGTTCGCGGACGGCACAGCCGCGGTGAGTGGCGCGTACATCGAATTCGCAGAACGAAGGCCGCTTCCCGGCTTTCGCCACATTCCGTCAGGTACGTGGGACGAGTACTCTCACCTGCGAGACGGATTTGAAACTGGTAGTGCAGACCGTATTTTTGAGGCGACGCAGGCTAAAGCATGAAGCGCCGCCGCACACCGCCGACAAGTGTGTCTGCGTGTGTGTGTTTGTTTGTTTGTTTCGCCCCTGCCCTGTCACTACTCTAGTCCAGTAATAAAATAGTAAAGAGAAATGTTCTTCTACACAGCTGTTCGCCTGTAAATGTTTTTCGTTCAAAAGAGTTTAGGTCGCCCTGAGCTTGACGCTGTCAAGCAGGTTCATGTTGATGCGCCGCTCCGTCTCCGTCATCGCATCCTCTCCCAGCACGCGAACGCGCTTCTCCGTCATCTGCGCCTCGAGGTCCTTGCGATGCTCGATGTTCTGCGAGCGGCGGTACGCCTGGCGCGCCCTGTCATTCTCCTTCGCCCGCTCGTCCTTCGTTTTGACCATGTCGAAGAACGCCACCATTTCGCGCTTATCCCGCGCCTCCCTCTCCGCCTTTGCTCTCTGCTGCATGTCGAGCGTCTGCAGCATCTCGGCGGTCATCGCCTCCTTCTGAATGCGCTTCTCCTCCTGCGCCCGAAGGAATGCCGCCTCCTTCTCGGCAAACATCCTCGCCTCGAGCTCGTCCGCCGCCTTCGCCTTGGCAATTGCGGCGGCGCCTGCGCTCTCTCCAGCCTTGGCGGCGCGCGCGTGCGACGCGGCGTACAGCTTCTCGAGAGCCTCGGCGCGATCGCGATCCTGCTTCTCCAGCATGGCGATGTACTCGCGGTTCAGCCTTTCCTGCTCCTCCTTATCCGCCTCCTTGATCGCCATCTTGCGCATCTTCTCGCGCGCGTTCTCCTCGAGCGTCAGCTTCATCTCCTCGAGGTGCGCAGCCTTCTTGGCAGCCTTCCTCCTCTCCTCCTCGGCGAGCGCCTCCTTGGCGCGCTGCAGCTCCCGCTTCTCCTCCTCCCGCTTCATGTACGCGTCGAGCCTCTTTTTGTTGGTGACCGAGTCGAGCTGTTCCTGGCGCTCCTTTTTGATGGCGGCGTTGTGAACGGCAAGCGTTTCTTGCATCGCCTTGGCCTCCTTTCGTGCGGCAACCTCGTTCGCCTTGAGCTGCTCGTTCTCGGCAATTTTCTCCTCCTCCTCGCGCTGCAGTCGCTTGTAGTACTCCTCCATCTGCGCGTCGAGCGCGTTGCGTTGGTTCGCCATGACCGCCTTCTTGCGCATGGACAACGCCACCTGGTCCTCGACGTGCAGCTCGTGCTCGAGCCTCGCGAGCTCGGCCCACTCGGACGTCGTTCGGTTGTGCAGGTGCTGGTACTGGTCGTTGCGCGACGGGTCGTTCATGACTGTTCCCGCGGCGTTCGTCGCCGCCCTGGCGGATGCGGTGTACTGCTCATCCTCGACGTTGAGTACGTGCCTGTTGCCCGCCGCACCCTTGGAGTTTGCCTTTGTCGTTGCCGCCGTCTTGCTCGATGCAGCCTTCGCTTCGTCCGTCTTGCTCGGGAAGTACCTCTGCGTGTCAACGAGGCACGATCGCGTCTTGGCCGGTTCGAACGGCGTGTGTTTCTGAACGCGGGGAGCGGTGCTGCTTGCGGCTGCCACCTCCTGCAGGCGCTCGCGGCGCTTCAGGAACGACGCGGTGGGCATGATGATGATTTCAGAATGAAACGAGTCTGAAACTACCAGGTAGTCTTAAGGAAACCCGCTGGAAAGTGACCTTAACAAGGAGCACCGACAAGGCTTAAGGAGCTTAAGGCGGACGAGCTTAACGCGGACGAGCTTAACGCGGACGAGCTTAAGGTGGAGCTTAAGGCCGACGAGCTTAAGGCGGACGAGCTTAAGGCGGACGAGGTTGCGGAACCCTCGCCGACGACGACAAAGAGGCGACGGACGGACTCCCTTGGAAGGAGGACTTGTTTTCTTCCACCCAGGACGTCCCCCCACGAGCCCACGAGGGTTCACGAGAGGAGTTGACGAGCAGAACTTCAGCTCAGCTCAGCTCAGCTCAGCGTTGGTGGGACTTGCCCGACTTGAGACGCCTCGGAGAACAGAGACCACCTAACCTTAGGCGCCTTATTATCACTGCTCTTGTTCGTGTTGTTCGTGTACCCGGTACCCGTTCGTTCTTTAGCAGCTGATGTTTATGGGCCCCTCGCGCTCCTACTCCTTCTCGTACTCCTTCACTTACTGTATGCACGTGAGCACAAGTTCACCGTTCAGACGATAAAATAGTACTACAAGGATGCATTTGCAAGCACGATTACTGTACCCTACAGGGAAGGGCGTTGGTTGACACACAAGACTTGTTCGCAGACCATTTATCGTTGACGATCAGGTAGTTGCCTTCAGAGCCTTGAGGGACCTGAAGACTGGTCCGATCGTCCTATGTTCACGAAGTACTTCCTAGGTCACTTTGGCGTGGTGTCTGGTGTGCGCGGCCTCTGGTCACCGACTCACCGGCACCGTTGTACCGAGTAAGACAACTTGTGCGTGTTAGTGAGTGACATCACAAAATTAAGTTCCTACCTTAAGTAATATTGCCATCTGAGACCAGGCTGCCCCTGGGGGGAATGAATGCGACTTCGTTTTCCCAAGTCGTCCTTAGTTAAAAACGAGCTGAGCTTCGGAGACTGCCGGCGCCGTTCGGAGCGCAGGAAGTGAACTTATTACCCGCGCCTTCCTAGTCTATGTAACCTTCTGTCCTCTTCGAGTCTTGGGTCGATGCCTCTATCGCGCTCCTATCGGCCCATTATTCCCGTACAGTATTTGCTCTTTCGAGGTCGTCGTGTCGCTCCTCCTCCTCCTCCACCTCCTCCTCCTCCTCTTGGGCGACGGGAAACTCGAGTGGGAAAGAAAGGTGGAAAGGTAAGGTGGAAAGGTTCGAGGAGTCCGTCCCGTGAGGTCGTCCCGTGAGGTCGTCCCGTGAGGTCGCCCAGTGAGTGTACAGTCCCACTAGCTTTCCCACCCGGAGCTCCGGAGCTCCCTCCCCTCCCTTTCCGGAAAGCTCCTCGTCGCCCCTTCCCTTCCGGTTTTGGTTTGGCCATCACTCCATCACTCCGTCAATCAATCCGTCGCTCCATCACGGGTTCTTCATCAATCCATCTCTCCCTCTTCACCGGCCGGCGTTTTCTTGTTCGTTTTCTTGTTCCACGTACCTGTTTCTTTACCTAATTTCTGGTGGCCGCCGCTTGGTTAGTTCTTTAAGCTTTACTTTTTTGTTTTTATTTTCTTAATTCAGTTCAGTTCGTTATGAAGGTTCTTTTTTTGGACGTCGACGGCGTGATCAATATCCCCGCGGGCATGGATCCCAATCTCCTCGAGAACCTCAGAGGTGTCATCGAAACCACAGGCGCGAAAATCGTTCTCAGCAGCGACTGGAGGCGAACTGTACGTCTTTATTTTATTTTCTTCTTACCCCTTACTTCTTTGCTTTTGGTGAAAGTTGCTTTCTTTCTGATTGCTCACTGCCATATGATAACAACTTTCGGACATATTGAAATAAAATAAAATTGCACGCTCACATTCCACGTTTTCACTCACACACTCACTCACTTCAGGCGACGGCACGCGCGGAGATCCGACGCATTCTCAGGTACCACAACATGGACTACATCAGCTGCACGCCGTGCCACAAGGCGTTCCCCATATGGAGGAGGCCGGAGGAAATCCTCGAGTGGATCGATACGCACAACGCGAGGTGTCGCAAGGAAGGCCGGCCCGCGTCAGAGCTCGTCGAGCAGTGGGTGGCTGTCGACGACCGACCGCTCCTCGCGGAAGCGGGAGGGAGGGGCATGGTCGGCCACTTCGTGCAGACTCACATGAGCCGCGGCATCACGAAACTCTGCGCGAAGAGGTGTGTCGACATACTGTCAGAAGGCGCGTCGGCGTCCGCCCCCGCGGGCGCGGCTGCAGGAGGGTCGGGCGCCACGTCGCTGCTCGCCGCCGCGGGCAAGCCGACACCCTTCAAGGGTACCGGCGCTTCGCTCGGCGCGTCCACGCACGCAAGCTTCAGCCGGACGACGAGCCCGGCGGCGCAGAGACTGCTCGTGCCGCGCGTCGGCATCGCATCGTCACCGACACGGCCGTCCAACGAGCGGCTCACGCCCAGCTACGCGCGACAAACTGGCGCGGGAGTGCGCTACCAGTGATTGTGAGAAATGATCACTCATTCAGTAACGTAATAGAGATTGCTTTTGTCCTGAGATCCCTCAGCGCGACCATAGCGAGAAGCACGTCGACGCGGTACAACAAAAAAGAAATTACTAAGCAACAATATATATTCTCCTATGGATTGTGACCAGTAAGCTGGTAATGTTGGAGTGCCTGCACTTGCGTGTGCCCGTTGCGATCACGTGTGTTCTCCGCGGCACCGTCCGTGTACCACGGTCGATCCATTTTGAGATACGGTCGCGGCGGCAAAGGATACGGCAGAGGAACTAACACATCGCATGCATTAGTGCTACTCGCCGCGTGCTGCGTGGGAATCAACGCCGGTGGCTCACTCTTCGCGCCGCCGCCGCCGCCGCCGCCGCCGAGCGTGCGCGGCGCCGCCACGTCGGCCTGGAACGAGGAACGTAGGTCGCCCGCAGCCACGAGCGAGGCGTACGCCGCACATCTCTCTGCGGTGAAGAGCACCCCCATCTCGAAGTGACGGATGAAAACCTGCGTGTTCTTCTTCTCCGCCTTACCGAGCGCCGCTCCTGACAAGTTCGCACTCGTCAACCAAGCCCAAGCCAACCTCTTGCCATCTGAGCTCACCCTGCAATACGTCTTGATGTGAGGCACCGCTGGCTTTGGCGCGGCGACCGCCACATCCCAAAATTGACACATGCGCGTGGTCAGATGGTTGCGCACCACGTTGTTTTGCTTCCCAGGAATGGAATTACCGCCGTTCCATCCTTCGCGGCATTGCGCCACCTCACTGACTCGTGGCCAAACAAGAGAGAATCCACGACCGCCGCCGCCGCCACCACCACGAAGGTCCGCCTCGATCTCATGCAAGAGAGTTTCGGGAATCGAGCCGAGACTGCTGCACTGCGCGACGATGCGAGCTTCATTCGCCCAAGGGTCACTGCACGACGACGGGCTCGCGCCAGCAGAGCTTCCACTCCTTCCGTAGCGTCGAAGCAGGCGAGCAATCGCCTTGGAACCCCAACGCGCGAAATTCGGCCCCGTGTGCCTCCCAGGAACGCTAGCTGTGAGATCCGCGCGCGCGCCAGTAAAGTCGTGGTGAGCAAGGAGCTCCGCGAGGTTTTGGAATCCCATCCATGTCTCTGAACCAACCGCCGCCAACCCGTTTCCGCCAAAGGCTCCCACTCGTCCCACCGGCGAAATTACCTTGTCTAGCTCGCGAACGTACGAGACAAGCGTATCACGGAATGTGTCTTCAACGCTTGAGTTGCTGTTGCTTTGTCGTCGAGGAAAATCCTGCACGAACGCCCCTTGCACCTTCTCCTGACAGTCACATTTGCAGTAGTTTGCCGTGTGCACGACGAGGCGCATCCCCGTTTTGCTGAATAGCATGAGGCACTTGGCGTGGTGGCATCCGAACGCGTCTGGCATCTCCGGGTGGAACCACGTGAGGTTCTCCTGCGCGTTCGCGTACGGCGCCACGCGCGCGCGATCCCCCGCCGGCGCCACCACCACCTTCCTCCGCGCGAGTCTCCACGGCGCACAGAGCGCGTCGAAGTACGGCAGGTCGACAAGGAAGTTCATCGCCACCGCCAGCTCCGGCGGAGGCGCTGCCGCACTCCACAACCCTTGCGCAAACGAAAACGACCCGGACGTCTGAGGTGCCGCCCCGGGTAACGAAAGGAGGTGGAATGACTCCTTGGCATGCTTCTGGAAGGACGCAGACTCTCCAGGTCTCTTCTCGTTGACCTCCACCCCCGCTTCTTTGAGAGCTCTTCTTTTGTGTCGCATTTGAGCGAGCTCGAGCAGAGAGTACGTGCCATCACCATTGACAGAGGATGACGGGCGCTCTCTCTTGTTCGTGCCTTGATCTGACTGAGAGACCGATGCGGGGGACGCCATCGTTCGCTGATCAGGCGTGCTCGGGACCCCCCTGGACTGAGGGAGGGACCGAGAGGAGAGGGGGCAACCCCCAATTAGGGGTTAGGGCCTCGGAGAAGGGGAGAACCAGCCAGCCGCCGACGTGGCACCCCCCCATTGTCCCAGGGGGGGCCCCTTCATCATAATGGGAAGATAAATGGCGGCTGTTCACATCAGCTTTCCCCCTTTGGCTCCTTTGACGACGTCCACGCACATTCGTGCCCTCAACGACATACGTGCATATCCCGTCTTTGATGCCCTTGCATCGTCCTCCTCGTCATCCTCGTCGTTTCCTTCGTCTTCGTTTTCATCGTTTTCATCGGCGTCAGGGGAGGCGGATGGGGATGCTGGTTTGGGTGGGGTGTGTCCACCAGGATTGGCGTTTTCGATGACTCCTGGTGATGGTGGTGGTGGCGGTAATGTCGCCCTCACGACTTCTCGCGAATTTGCACGCCACGACGTGATCCTCATCGAGACGTGTGCACTATCCGTGCAATGTGACGACTTTGACGAAGTCGCGGTCGACGCGCAACCTGAGACGCTCGTCGCGAACTGGGATAAGCAAGTTTATGCATACGCAAACGCGGACGAAGAAACGAAACAGGCGGTCATGAATCTCTTCGCCCTCGACGTCACGCAGCTGCCAGGCACGTACGGAAAAGCTTTGCAGGAACACATACACGTCGTTGCGGAGAAAAATGGAGTGTCTCCGGAAGATGCGACGTGCGTCGTCCTCAAATTCGTCGCCAACGCAGTTTACAAAAGCAACAAGGTTGTGCTTCCACTGGTGTCGAGTCGTGCGAACCATAGCTGCGACGCGAACGCCGTTCGTGTCATCGACTTTCCTAAGCAAGGACTCGTCACGCTGTACGCCACCGAACCTCTCGGCGAAGGAGACGAGGTGCTGGTTGATTATACCGCGGAAGTTCTGTGGAGCAGACCACGGAGAATCGAGTGGCTTCGGCGAACGAAGTGTTTCGATTGCACGTGTCGTCGCTGCAAGCGCCCTGACTACGAGGGTGCGCTCGTGTGCCCGCGGTGTCTCCCTTACGACAAGCGCGGCGGTGGATTCCAGCTTCCACATCCTTTGCCGCCAGATGTTGGATGCATCGTCCGTGACCCCCCGACGTCGAGCTGCTGCCACGACGACGGCGAGAAGAAGGGAGAATGCCACTGGACGTGCGGCACGTGCGGCCTTCACATCTCTGAGACTGACCTCGACGTTGCACTGCCTGCTGGCCCCGCAAAGAGCGTTCTGAAGCTGGAAGAGTACGCGTCGTCTCTCGCGGCTGAGATGGACGTCGCCAACGGAACGGAAGTGAACGTTTCTTCTGCAAAGCTCAGGCACGTCGCCCAAGCAGCATGCTACACGGTTGGGCCACATCACTGGACATCTCACGCAATGGCCGTTGCGATCATCAGGCATGCATCAGATGCGAGCATCTCTGAGATAGCGGCGATGTACAAGGGAGTGCGCACATGGCTAAGACAGTGGGCTCAACTGCGCGGCGGCGCGTGCAGATGGATCGGCCATCGCGCGTTGCTGAAGGCGGCGGATCGCATGCGCGACGAGGGTGGGCCATTCTTGGACGATGCGCGAGAGGCGTACACGGACATTGCTAACAACGTCCCCCCTTTCACGGAATTGTTTCGACGCGCTGTTTCGGCGCTGGAAGAAATGCAGTTACAGTAACAATACTAAGAAATAAAAACCAAGCAGCGATTCCCCTTTCTTTTTTGGTTTTGGAATTTGGAGCTAATGATTTGCTTCCGTTTCATTACGCCATCATGTTGTTCGTCGTATATTCCTCAGCCTGCCTGGAGATCCTAGCGCGTGAGGGGGTGCTGAAGTTTGCACCCTTCTGCTTGCGAGCGCATCCCTTGCCCATCGCCGCAGCCTTGCTCATCATGCGCACATCTGACGAGTACCTCTGCGCCGTGCGCACGTCTTCGAGAATATTGGCTGCCGTAGAGTTGTTGGCTGCAGGACTCGTGATGATCCTATGCTCAGCATCGGCCAGCTTCGCACGAGCCTTCTCGCCGTTGCCAGCTCGCGCTGCCAACTCCGCCTCCTCCATGAGTGTCGCAGCCTCGAGACGAAGGCGTTGTGCCTCCACCTCAAGATTGATGACGTTGGAATCCACATCAGTGACGCGCTTCAGAACCTGAGTCGCCTCCATCGTGACCTCACTCGACGAAGAAGCGTCTATGTACTTGAGTCGTGCTATGAGATGAGCATCCGGCGCATTCGCGGGAAGGCTGACGCGAAACGGCACATCTCGCTGCTCCTCAGTGCATACATCGTCTAGGCGAACACGCACGCCTCCAGAGGCGAGCCGCTCCATCGTGCGCGCAAGGTCAGGATCGATCGGCGCTTCCACGAAGGCTCCCGGAGCAGGCGCCTCGAGCTCGACGTACACCTGCTGTGCGATGACAGAAAGTAGTCCGCCGAGAGCACCGCCAAACGCACGCGGGATGGCAGCTGCGTTGGGTACGAAGTTGTACTCGCCGCCGCAAAGCGCAAGCTTCTGAAGCGCATCCTCGTTGTGATCTGCACCAAACCCAAACGTGCTCACGGATATGGGCGTAGCGCTGTCGAGCATTTGGCTCGCTTTCTCAGCGAGCGTGTCCATGTTCGTCTCGCCGCAGTTCGCGTGGCCGTCAGTGAAGAGGTGAATTGCTCGTATCATCCCATTCGGAATGGGCGTGCGCTCCTCGTCGAGGGGAACAGCAGCAGGTGCCGCTGCGGCATCAGCAGGAAATAATGTCTGCCACTCTGCCGCATGCATCTGCTGCGGCGGCTGAGAGGCTCCGAACCACGACGAGAAAAGGCTCGGGGAGGAGGGCCCTCCAGCTTGGTTCTGCTTCCTTGGCGAGCGCCTCTTCTTGGGCATAGGTACGGGCGGATCCCTCTCGTGCTCGTCATCGGGAGGAATGATGACGCGTTGTGCGAGTTGCTGCCTGATTCCTGCGAACAGTCCTCCGCTGAGGTTTGTGGTGCTCCCACTGCGAAGAGACTTTGCCGCATTGTGCGCGCGCTCCTTCCCGTCTGGCGTCATGAACGTGAGCTTAAGCGTTTCGTAGACGTCCGTGTCGTATGCAATAATCCCAAGCATGTCTCGTTCCGTCAACTTGTCTGCCACAAACTCGATCGTCTTTGCGACGAGTTTGAGTTTTTCTCCCGCCATGCTGCCTGACACGTCGACGACGAGCGTGAGGCACATGGGCGTTCGTTCCTTCGCGTTGAGCGCCTGAGGAGCAAGGATGGACGGCACGACGACGGCGTTGGCATGTTGCGCGCTTAAGTACCCCCCCTCGATGAACTCGGTGTTGATGTTGAACTTCATGACATGCTTCGAAGAAGAGGAAGTGTTTGCGTTTGCGGCCGCCGCCTCCGCCGATGATTCGTCGTTATTGACAAGCACGTATTCCTCCGCCGAAGAACCAGACCGACGAGAGGGGTCATCAGAGGTAGTAAGGTTGGCCATGGACGTATCTTGCATCATACTACTAACCTTAAGAGTGGAGTTGGTGGTTGGTGGTTGGTGATGGGAAGAATGAAGAATGAAAGCGATGAGAGGGAGAGAGAGGCCCCGGACGAGACGAATTGAGGCAAGTGAGAGCAGAGCAACTAGAGCAATGGGAGTGAGCAGCTTCGTAATAGGGATCAGTCCGACCTGCTCTCTGCTATGCTCTCCATCTCAGAAGACGAATGCCAAAGCGGAAGGGGAAGTCGACTTTTCAGGGGAGGGGGGCAAGTTGATTTTAGTTTTAGGTGCCAACATGGCAAGGAAAACACAAACGCGAGTCCTCCCCATCCTATCGTGCCACTCCTCCACTCCTCCCCATCCTATCGTACCATCCAAAGGTGGTAGTGGGTGTTAGTGGGTGGTATGTACCAAACTACCTTATGGCCAGCCGGGGGGCACCCTCCGCGCCCACCAGAAGGTCTGGCACCCACTCACGCGGCACTTGCACACGCTGGCCTTGGCCCCGCACCTTCGCGCCTTGGATCGCGCACGCGCCATGGCCAGCCGCCGAGCGGCCGAGGGCACCTGGACTAAGCGCGTGCGCAGGATCGCCGACGCGGGCGGGCTTGAGGCCGTGGTGAGTGGTCAATTCACACACACGTTCGTGGAATTCGTTAAGTACAGGTATTCGTTACTACTCATTGTTGTGGTTCAATTCACCGTGCACCACACCACCACTAGTGGTATTGCGACGACGACCGAGCCGATAGGAAAGCCCAGATCGGCTGTCGCATATACTTTTCACCGAGGCTCGTGCATCCAAGTCCTGGAGGGTTGGCGACGCGGTTAGGACGCCAGCGTGACGACGAGAACCCTTGGAAGGAAGAGGGAGCTCGGGGAAGTCTCCCTCCCCCACCTTGTAAGGGAAGGTGGGAACGTGGTGGAAACAACCACGTACGGAGTTTATTATTGTTGTCGCGCGTTATATGAAGTAACATAAGACGACCTTAAGGCTTTACAACTCATACCTTATACTCCGTAGTCCTCTCCCGCACTCACTGGCCGGCGGTTTCCAACACGCCGTGAGGTTGCCTAAGCATTTCCTTTTCAGCAAGCGCCACCTAATGATGCTATGACGGCGACGACTTGTTGTGCTTCTCCCATCATCACCACGAGCAGCTGATCCTCCTTCCATGCGATTTTGCACCTCCAGCAGCACGTTGTCCGACGCGGGAGGACAATAACCCACCGAGAGCTTTCGAGACAAGACACCTCCAGCGCCATCACAGTAAGACAAGGGGTCAAAAGGCGATAGCAGTGCTGCCGCCGCTGCATCTTCGTCGTCTTGGTCGTCGTACGTTGGCGGAGCACTGCTGCAGGCTGCACCGACGCCTCCATTGAAATCTGCCATCAACCAAATGAGTTTGGAAAGAAATGGAGTTTGTTTTGTTTTACTCTCTCAAATGTACTGTATGAATCATCACCTCTCCCAACAATTCCCCTAAAACCCCCTAACCTTTTATAGATTTTCAACTTAAGCGTCCTTCTGAGACACCTTCTCGTACTGCCTGTGACGGCGCGGGAGCAGTGCCTCGAGCACGCCCGGCGAAGCATCCGTGAGCAGCGCCTGCTCGAGCGTAAGTGCCTCCTCGAGCATCTCCTCCACGCGCTCCTTGTTCTCCGCCATGAGAGGCGCGATGTGCTGAATAGCGCCGGCAATCTCAGCTGCGCTCAGCCACACGCTCGAACGCAGAACCGGGAATTCGGCGTCGAGCGTCTGGCTCAGGGTCGCGTGCCGTGCGCGAAGCAGAGCCACGAGCGTGCGCGCCTCCTCGAGCGCAATCGAGGTATCCGCACCACTCTTCGACAACGCGTTGTGCGTTGATCCGTACGCACCCACCACCGCAAGCTCAGCCTGCGTGAGTCCCTCGTCCTTTCCAATGGAATCTAGGACGTACTGCCTCACCTTCTCGTCGTCACCTGGCCTCTGCCCGAGCGCGTGCTGCAGCAGCAGGCAGTCGTACACCGAGACGTTCTCCACGCCGTTCGCGTGCGCCGCCACCTGCAGGAGGTTCACGCACTTGATGAAGCGTCGGTCGGACACGTAGATTGGAGGCTCGCACTTATCCTGCAGGTGCTTGCGCATTCCCACGAACAGGTCGACGACCGCGCGCGGCACTTCCACCGCCTCGATGGCGGCGTCGCGGCACGTCATCATGTCGTCCATGCCGAGTGTCGTGGATGCATCGTGGCCTTCCGAGTCCGCGGACGCGCCCGCGAATCCGGACGCCGCGAGTTCCGTGAGGCTCGCGAGCCCGTCAGCGCTCACCTGCCTGACGGACTTGCGGAGAAGGAAGCGGTCGTACAGCGCGTCGAGTTCCTCCGACTCGGGCAATTCGTTGGACGCACCGATGAGGCACAGCAGCGGCACCTTGTGCCTTTCCGTTCCGTTGTCGAACAGCCTTTCGTTGAGCAGGGTGAGCAGCGCGTTGAGGATGGCTGAGTTCGCCTTGAAGATTTCGTCGACGAATGCGACGTCCGCGGTTGGCAGGTACCCGTCGGTTTGTCGCACGTACTTATCGTTTTCGAGCCCGGACATGGAGAGAGGTCCGAACAGTTCCTCAGGCACGGAGAATCGCGTGAGCAGCCTTTCGAAGAATCGTCCGTCGCACACTTCGCTGAGTCTTCGCGCGAGCTCGCTCTTGGCGGTTCCCGGCGGTCCGAGCAGGAGGAGGTGTTCTCCCGCGAGTGCTGCGAGCAGCATGAGCCTCACCTCCGTGTCCCTTTCTAGAAGTCCGTGCGCGAGCCGTTCGGCGGTTGCCCTGACGCGTATGGCGAGGTCGTGGTTCTTGTTGAGGTGCTCCTTAGCGGTCGCGGCGTTGTTGAGCACGACGGCTGCGTCCTGTTTGATGTCGTTCAGTTCGGTAGTCACGAGCGCGCTGAGCGTGCTGATGGCGTCCTTCTGCGAAGCCATGGATGACGGTTTGGAGTTTTGAGAGGAGGCTGACTCGTCGACTTCCTGCACCTGGTCCATTTTGCGCGCACGCATCACATGAGATGCATGACGACGAGCAGGACGCGTGGATGAGGTAACCCGTGCCTTCGCCACATGGCTGCACCGAGCGTGCGAAGACATCACAACATGGGGTGCTGACATGACAAAGGTAAAGACAAAGAGGAGAGTGGATAGAATCACGCACGCGCACAAGGCCCAATACAAGACAAGGGAAGGGGGGAGACTTGCTTGTTGTGTGAGTCGGACGGACCGGACCCCAGGGTGTTTCTTCCGACTTATTATCCCGGGAAGTCCCGGCGGCTGAATGGGCTTTCTTGTAGGGAAAAAGGGGAAAAGCGATCGAAAAGATCAAGCAAAAGATCCTCCCCCTTTCCCTGCCCCCATCCCACGCATCCTATCCTCTCCCCCTCCTCCTCCCCTTTTTCCCCAGTCGCATGTCCTCACCATTGTCCTCCATGTCGGCGTCGGCGTCTGGTAGTAAAACACCCGCTCGTGCCTCTTGCACACATGCACATGTGCGTGCAGGGGTTAGGGTGAGGGACCACCTTAAGCTGACTAAACATGTCTTCTCAAGACATCTCCTAAAAGCATCTTCTGTGCATGCTGTCTCATCCTCGTCATCCTCTTTGCTCTTTGGGGATGCATCAACTTCAACTTCAAATCCAAATCCGCCTTCCCTGGACGACGCCGCATCGGGCTTGTCGCAGGGACTCGGCGCGCTCGCGAAGGTGCCAACGCCGCTCGTCCCGAACATTTTGAGGCTCAGGGACGCCATGGCGCGAGGCGCGGCGGAACGCGCCGCGCACAAACAAGACGGGTGGAACATTCCAGTCACGTCCGCCGAGGCGGTCGCGCAGGGGGTCGTCATGTGGAGAAGCGCCATGGAACGCGGCGAACCGCCGCCCATGGACGCGCCGTGGCCGCCGTCGCCGCTGAAGGAGTTTGCGGGACAGGCACTCACACGGTCGGGGGCACAGCGACTCGCATATCAGCACCCCGCGCTCATGGACGCACTTCTCAAGGAGGTGCTTCAAATGCACCTCACGCTCGAAAACCAACAGAGAAATGCCGTCGCGTCCAGCGCAGCCATCGCATTCCAGGTAACTCAGAAGAGCAGTACGGCAGCTCAGGGTCAGGAGGCTGCACCTGAGGCGGATGAGGAGACGACAACATCATCAACAGAAGCAGCAGCAGCAGCGGCAAGTGCAGAGAAGAAACCTGCCGCCCAACCAGCGACAAGAACCGCAAAGCAGGCGGAAGCTGAGTCGAACCTTCTCAGCATGATGCGCAAGCGAAAGCCTGTTAAGAAGAAGAAAAAGGTGCCAGTCGCCGCAGCCGCAGATGCCACCGCCGAGGGTACAATCTCAGAGCAAGACGACGATCAGACGGCTGTGCGTCTTCTCGCGCGTGCGCCAGCATCGTGCCACGAGCACGCGGTTGCAGCAAGCGACCGCCTCGCACGCCGACTCATGAGCCGGTGGGGACCGTCGCTAGCCGCGCTCGAGTCTGTAGGACGCGCATTCGACGGACTCGAGGCTCTGCTGGGAACGCAGGAAGGCTCGTCGTTTGATCCAGATGCGGCGGCATGGCAACGCGAGGGATTCAGCAAACTCGACGGATACCGCAAGCAGCTCGAGGAGTGCGAGGAGCTTCGCGCTCTTGTGCGCACGCTCGGGCGAGGTGCGGGATGGGGACCACTACGCAAGTCGCCCTGCCAGGTGTTCGACGAAAAAGCGAGGCTGGGACTGCTGCGCACCGTGTTCGAGCAGCAGGAGACGCGCGGTCTGTGCCGCTCCGACGATTTGTCGCGCATGCTCCCCGCGGAGGCTGCACTGCTCGCGAAAGGTCGCACGAATCGCGAGGCGAAGCTGCTGTTCTTCGCACGCCTTGCTGAACGCAACCTGATGAGCTACGAGCGCGACGGGTGGTCCGAGCAGCCGGCTGACGTTCCGGATGTGTACAGGCGCGAGATCAGGCCCACGGCGGAGCGCGGGCCGATCCTGCTGTGCGTCGACAGCAGCGGAAGCATGCGAGGAACGCGCGAGGATGTTGCGAAGGCGATCGCAATCGAGTGCATGAGGCAGGCGCGATCGCAGGAGCGCGACTGCTACGCATTCGCGTTCGCCGGCGACGACGAGGTTGCAGAGCTGGAGCTGAATCACGATCCAGAGAGCCTTGCAACATTGATGGGATTCCTCGAGCGCACGTTCAATGGTGGCACGGAATTCAACGTTCCGCTCACGCGTTGCCTTGAAAGGCTGCACGACGCGAAGTGGGCAAATAGCGACATTCTTCTCGTGACTGACGGCGAGCTGCGTCCACCGAAGCCTGAGATCACGCGAAAGCTCGAGGGCGCGAAGGAAAGCATGGGACTTCGCGTGCACGGCCTCGCGCTTCCGGCAAATCAGGTGATCGGACATCAGGCGCAGCTGGAGGCTAAGCTTGAGATGCGCGTGCTTCGATCGCTTTCGACGAACACGACGCGGCGAGGTACGGACGAGGTGAACTTGCACCTGTTCGAGGGTTGGGATGCGTTCGAGAGCGATGTGTTCGCGGAGGAGAATGCGGTGCTCGCGGCGCAGGTTGCCGCGGGCAAGCTCGCGGAGGCTTGGCGCGAGGAGGAGGTGGCACGTCGCATGGCGGAGTCGGCTGACGAGTCGGCAAAGGAGCGCGCGCTGAAGAGCGTGCCCGTGAACATGGGTAAGGGCGCGTACAAGCGCGGGAAGGAGGCGGCGCTGAAGAGCGTGCCTGTGAACATGGGCAAGGGCGCTTACAAGCGGCAAGGGGACGAGTAAAAACAAAGGGTAGAGGGGGGGGAGTGTGACGGAGGAGGGAGAGTCACGTAAGAAAAGCACATTGTTTTCCCTTTTCGGTCAGGTTTTTCAGTCCAGGAGGGGGGGGGGGGTCAAGACTCAAGACGTGGGTTCTGCGTCTTTTGCTCTGGCATTTTTTCTACTCGTGATGGCAACCATGTCGTCGGATGATGCGGACGCCCTCGCTCCTGCCCCTGGCGCCCTGTGCCTTCTGCATGGACTCAAGGCGCGCCCGGACCTCAACGACGCGTTCGTGCGTGTTAAGGCGTACCACGAGGAGTCGGGGAGGTACGAGTGCATGTGCCTGAACGAGTCGCTCAACAACGAAACTGTGAGAGCACGGCCGGCGAACGTGCAAGTGTACGGCGCGGAAAGACTCGCCGACGAAATATGCACACTCGCGCAAAACTCGCTCGCGGAGGAGAACTCGCTTGATTCCAAAGGGACGTCGTTTAGGGAGCTGTACGCGCTGTGCGACGAAGGGATGCTGTGCCTTGACGACGTGTGGGACGCAGCGGAGCGCAATGAATATTGTGGCTCCATTGCAGATCTGCTGGTTGCGCTCATCGAGAAGGAAACGAACCAATTGACCACCTATTACAACGATACGAATGCACACAAGAAGGGAGGACTCAAGCTGGTGGGCTCGATGTTGCTCACCACGTGGTGTAGCGTGCTGCACGACGGTTTCTCTGGAAACGTATTCACGAATGGAAACAAAGGCTTCAATCGAATGCACGCGAGGCGCACGGCCGAGTTCTTTCGCGCTGGCGGGCTCCATGCCACGCTACGATGCGCGAGAGCTGCGTTGCGCCTTTGCGATCCCGCAGACCTCGAGGCGAGCACATATAGTGTGCCTGCCGGAGTCATGTGCAGACTTGTATTTGAAAGTCACCGCTCGCTCAAGCTCGCGTGCTGTGTTAAGGATGCCGTGAAAGCCCTCGTCGAGGCAGGGCACCTTGATACGCCTGGACAACTCTCGGAGGTGACGTGGTGGCTGAATGCCGACGAACGCCTGGACGACGACGGTTCCGCGAATGGCTTAGAAGGCACGGTCAACAACACGGTCGCTTGCTTGGTGATTCACTTGAGCAAGATGGGACGTTCAGACTTGGCAAACAAACTTCGACCACCGGAAGGGAGTACGAACGCGCTCATGTTCGACGCCATGGCTATGCCGTTTGCGGAGGTCATGTGCGAGAAGGGGCGAAACGCCAACGCTGAGGAGAATGCACGTATCATGAAAAGATTCTACAACAGCGGACTCCTTGACGGCATGCCAGAGCCAAGGTTGGGCATGCGCTGAGATAATAGGTACATGCTGTGTGTTGCGCGGCGCTTGCACGTATAGAAGTAAGTACTAACAACAAAACTTGAAAAAAAGTAAGTCGCACGTGCTCGTCGAGGCAATAAAAAAACGACTGTAGGTTACACGCGCGCAACAAGCCAACAACATGTGCTTTCACCACGATCCTAGCGCGTGCTTCGTCGGGTGCACGAAAGCGTCGTATCCCCACTCGGTGGACAGGCTGAATGGCTCGCTCACCTTCATGCCAGACTCCTTGGTGACGGTTCCGATGACAAACTTGTTGATTGAGTTTTTGTCCCTGTAGTAGCACACGCGAAGAGCCTTCTCGAGCAGTGCTCGCGCCTCCTGCTCCGTCATGTCGTCGCGCTGCTCGTTGCGGAAGAGTGGCCGTGCGAGGTGGTTTCCAAATCCCGTCGCGACGTGCGAGTCGGTGTACGACACGCCAATCATGCTGCACGTTCCCAGGAACGCCTCGCCCGTCGCCTGGTCCACGCCACCAACGACAAGGCTATTCCAAAGAGGGTCGAACTTGTTGCGGCGGTTGTACATGACGCGCTGCAGGTACGCGAACACCTCGCGAGGCTTGAGCACGACTCCGTCGTCGCGAATGACGTCGTTGTCGTTGAGCTCCGTCAGAAGCTTGCTGATGTACTGGAAGTCGCTGATCTCCCCACCCGCGCCAACAAGCGTGGTTGGGGCTGCGGGCACAATTCTGCTGATCGACTTGTACCTCTTGGTCGCGCCGTACGCGCCGAGTGTGTCCGCAGCCATCATGATACCGTCCTTGTACTTGATAGCGAGCACGGACGTTCCTGTTACGTACGGGTACGTCGTGTGCTTGTTCGGCGCGCCTGGGGGCGCGTTGGTGATCGCGGCGTCGAATGCGAGCGCGCCTGCGTCGAATGGCGCGTGTGCCTGCGGCGGCGCGACGGTGAATGGCATTGCACCTGACGCTGGCGCGAGTACGGCGTTGCTGTTGGCATCTTGGTGAGCTGTGTTGGTACGTTGGTTGTGAAAGAAGCTCGCGGATGCCGACTGCTGCTGCGCGGCGAGGATTGCGGTGTCAGGTCCCAGCAGCGGGTGGTGCGACGGCAGAGACGGCTGCATACTATTTATTATAAGTGTGCTGTGCTGTGCTGAACGTGAAGTGACTTATTTGTGCGCGCAGAGCAGCCGCGTGAAAAGAGGTGGTATCGAAATGGAGCGGTACCTGGGAGGAGAACGGGTCCCGAAGAAGAAGAAGGGAGGGAGGAGGGGAGGGAGGAGGGGGGAAAAACCTAAAAGCGAAGTTTCAGGCTGAAAGAAAGGTCGGAAAGGAAACCCCGAAACAACTCAGGAAACGTGCGAATTGCTCTAAACCCGAATAGATAGATTCGACTCGTGGGAAGCACGTGGGAAGGTCACGCTCACGAAGGTGGTCATGAAAGGAATGCAAGGCGGGATAGTCTAAGGTGGCGAATGGCGATGACGAGGAGGAGGAGTGAGGACGGAGCTTAACTGCTTAAGGTCGGGCAGAAGGTCGGGCAAGGAAAGAATTTAAGGTAAGAACTAGGACATAAACTTACCACAGTACCAGTGGTAAGAACTAAGAAAGAAACAAGAAAGAAACAGTGCGAATTCCTCCTTGGGTTTCCCGCCTCCTCCTCCCTTCCTCCTCCTCCCTCCTCCTCCTCCGCCATTGCCCCTTTCTGTTTTTTTCCTTCCTCCCACCTCCTCTACCTTTAGGCCAACTCGCACGCGTGTGTGTGTGTGTATACCTATACTTTATTATTATGAACAACCTGCTGGGTGCGGTGGGCGCCGGTGCGAATTTACCCGCGTCGGCCGCGCTCCCGCAGCCTCGCGGCGCTAGTGCAAGTGCGGCCGCAAACGTTGCCTCGGGGATCAACGCGGGGGAAGTCGTCTTGGATATGCCCGTCGCCACCGCGCCGCCGCCTTCGACGACGAACGCGGCGCCTTCGCAACCTTCGAGTGGAATCGGGCGATTTCGGGCGAACGACAACAAGGCGGGCGCGGTCGTCCTCTCTATGGCGCAGACCGCAGCCGCGTCTGGAGTGGACGCCGCACAAACTGCAGCGGCTGGCGCCATCGCGAACGATCCCATGGGAAGCTTCTTCGCAGAAGTTTCGGAGGTCAAGAGCCTCATCGCCGCCGTGGAAGCCAACTTTGGAAAACTCGTCGACGCCAACGAACGCGCCAAGTCAATCACCGCGCCGGAGAGGTTGAAGCAAAGCCGCGAGGACATGGCTGGACTCGTCACAGAAACCCAGAGGCTCGCCAAAAAGTGCAAAGACAGGCTCGACGCACTCCAGAGCGCGAACGAGTCGGTGCGACAGCAGTGCGGCGCCAACTCCACGCAAGACCGAACGCGAACGTCCGTGACGGCAGGACTGCAGAAGAAGCTGAAGACGACTCTTGAGAGCTTCCAGGCGCTGCGCCATAGGCTGCAGAGCGAGCACCGCGAGGTGGTGGAGATGCGCGTCGAGGCGGTGACTGGCCAGGCACCAAGCGAGGAGCAGGTGGAGGAGCTCATCGCCTCAGGCAAGGCTGAGACGGTGTTCCAGACGGCTATGCTCGAGCAGGGACGAGGCCGCGTGCTCGAGGCTGTGGCGGAGCTGCAGGAAAGGCACGAGGCGATCCGCGAGCTCGAGCGCGGGCTTCTCGACCTGCACCAGTGCTTTCTCGACATGGCTGTTCTCGTTGACAGACAAGGCGAGCTGCTGGATAACATCGAGGCGAACGTGAAGAAGAGCCTCGACCACGTCGTTGCCGGCCAGAAGCAGCTCGTTCAAGCAAAGTCGTTGCAGCAGAACACGCGCAAGTGGATGTGCTGGGCGCTTATTATTTTACTGATTATCGTGTGCGTGATTGTCGTGGGCGTGCTTAAGCCGTGGCAGAGCGGCAGCGCATAGCCTTTTTTTAAATAAGGCTAAACTAGGAATTTTTGAATACTTTTTTTATTTGAAAAAGGAAGGTTGTAAAAAGAAGTATAAATCTAAAAGGTAAAGCCTCTTCAGCGTGTGCCCAGCGCGACCAATTTGTTTTGGTGCTGTTGAACTTGTGTGCAGCGGTTTGGAAGCTCAGCTTTTGAGAAATTCAAAAAGTCGCCGGACGTCTCGTTGCCAAAGAAGTCACAAATCAAAGGGCATATTTAAGACGTCTTAAAATATGTACCAACCATGCCCTTGCACAATTAACGATTAGGGGTTCGACGCCCGAACCCCGAAAATGAATCGATTCCTCTGTTACGCACCTGCTCTCCTCCTCTCCCCCTCTTCCGCGTCAATCTGGGAAACGTAAAAAGCATGGCGCTTTTCCGCCGTTCCGCCTCCGCCGGGCTGAAGATGCTGCTGTCTCCTGCGCTTGCGTCGTCGTCTCCTGCGGTTGCGTTGTCGTGTCGTGCGCTTGCGTCGTCGTCTCCTGCGCTGCTCGCGGAAAGGCGAACGGGTCGGCGCCGCGACTCCGACTCGCTCGTGCACCAGTCTGCTGCTCCGCCGCCAAAGAAAAGCCCTTGGCAGCCTGTGGAGACACCTCAAGGTGTTTACTACTGGAACAAGCTCACCGGCGATACGACGGAGATTGGTGCACCTCCTCCCGGTCCTAACGACGTTATGGTCAATCGCAACCAGCACCAGCCAACCGTCTTCGACCCACCCGCCAACCAGCAGCCTGTATCGTTCGTGGGCCAAATGACGCACATGTTTGGCTTGGGCGTCGGTCTGACTATGGGCATGGTAATGATACGCGTGCTCATGGGTGGCTAAAGCCGTTCTCCCTCCCCCTCTTTCTCTATGTAACTATTATACAAGGTTCATTACTTCAAATCTTCTCAAACTTTAGGAGAGCGGCGGCGCGCTTCTGCACGTCCACCTCCGTGAGACCACCGCATGCCAACGTAATGGCAGAAGGCACGGGCGTGTGCGCAGCCGCGGTCACCGCCGCGCGAATGTGATCGCGAGTGTCATCTCCAGGTCGTTCAGGCGTCACGAGCACGCGCGTCGCGTCCGCGCTATCGACGGATCGTAGTAGCACTGCCTGTATGATGTGCCGGAACACGGAAGCGGCGGCTCCCGTTGGCCCGCCGACCTGTGCAAGCGCGGCGAGCTTGCCGAATGCGACCGCATCAAGTAGACTGCCAAGAAATGCGCCGGCAGCAAATAGAGACAAGTGCGCACTTCTGCGCATGGAACGCTTCGACGACGCGCCGTTCGAAGCCTTTTTCTTGTCACCGCCATTTGCGTCATCCGCAAGATCCTTCGTGCAATCAAGCACGCACCCCGTCAGCTCGAAACATACGTGCTTTCGCCGCCGTGCCGCCGCTGCAGGCGATTGGCTTGACGCCAGTGAGACGCGTGCTACGTATCGCTGCGTCGCCTCGAGGTAGTACGTGTTGTACTCGCGTTCCTGCAGGCAGCACTCGAGAAGCACGCGCAGGCACTCGCGTGTCTGCTGCGCACCCTTGAGATTAAGCCGCGCAAGGCGATCAGCGGCATCCATGGCATCGCCGGCGCCCATGAGAGCGGCAAAGATGCTTCGCCTCAGGTCGGTATTCATGCGCATTTTTGTGGCAAGTATGGCAAGCTGGTCATCACCGCCTGCTCCTGCCCCTGCCCCTGCCCCTGCTCCTGCTCCTGCTCCTGCTCCTGCTCCTGCACGAGACGAGCGCGCGACGTCTTCTTCTTCTTCTTCGTCTTCTTCTTCTTCGTCGTCATATGGTTCTTGTCGTTGTTGTGGTGGCTCGACACCGCGGCGCAAGGCTGCTTCCCACGTGAGAGCACGCACCTGCACATCGCGAAGGTTCACATCGGTGCCATGCAGCCATCTAACAACCTCCGCCGACGCCGACGCCATGGGGCTACCTGACTTGACATCACCCTTCTTGTTTTTCATTTCCAGCACAGTTTCCAGCATCAGGCGGTACCGCTGCGGCAGTTGTCCACCTGGTGCCGCCGCCGCCTTGGCATCTGCACGCGCCTTGATTGCCCTAACGAACGCCTTCATGGCTGTCGGATTCGCCGTTCGTAGCTGCACGCCCGCGCGACGAAGCACGCCAAGCACGAGCATGACATCGAGTTCTTGCAGGCGCGGCGCGATGTGGTCGGAAAGCAGCGAGTAAAGCAGTTCCGGCCCCGTCGCCTCCAGGAGGTAGAGCTGCACGAGTACCGCGAGCACGTTGTGGCACGCACGGCTGTGCGCGGCGGTGGCTAGATTCGCATTTTCCGCAGTGGAGGCTGCAACTTCGTACGCCTCGAAGCTTTCCTCGAATTGCCTTGCGAGTGCGCCGAGTAGACGAGGCAACGCCTCGTTGGCACGGTCCCTCGCGGCGGCACCTGAAGCCGCGGCAGCCACGGACGCTGCAAAGTCGTCAGTGAATTTGGGCCCGGACGTACACAGTCGGCAGACTTCGGTGGCAGCGGCGTGGTACACGTGCTGCGTCGTTCCTAGTCTGTTCACAGCCTCCGCCGCAGCCCGCTCGCCGCCGGTTCCGAGCCTGTTGAAGATGCCCCTGATGGAACGAGCTAGCTCTGCGTTAATTGCTGGTTGCTTTCCTGCCTTTGCTGGCATTTGCACATTTTTCTTCGGGGGCTGGACGCGCTGCTGCTGCTGCTGCTGCTGCTCATCTTCGTCATCTTCTTCGTCATCTTCTATTCCATCGTCGTCTTGAGATTCTTCGAGGTCGTCGTAGGAGTCGTCGTCAACATCCTGAGATTCTTCTTCGTCGTCGCCGTCGTCGTCGAGCACTGCACTACTCTTCGTCAGTTTCTTACTAGGAGTTTCGCCATCGTTGTCGTCGTTGTCATAGATACCAGGTAGTCCTAATCCCGCGAGAAGTCCATCAATCCCGTCAAATTCATCATCCCGACATCTCTTTCCCAGCAGTTTCTTTAACCTTCTTTGTTCTCGCAGTTCGTCGTTTCGGATGAGTTCTGCCGAAGTGGGAGGCAGAAGGGGGGGTAATACACCACTCCTCTTACCATCTTTTCTCAAGGACTTCTCAAGGTTGTGTTGTTGGCTGCCACCACCATGCCGCTTCTTCCTAGCAGATGACGACGACGATGACGACGACGACTTCTTCTTCTTCCCCGACAATCCCGACGAGTAGGTTTCCCCACGGCCATCATGGCCATCATGGCGGCGCATCCAGTCCACTTGATTTTTGTGTTTTATGGGGGGGGGGGAACAGACAGCGGAGGAAATCAGAAAGGGCATTAGGGTTGTAAGGGCCTTACAGAACCAATTAGGGTTAGGGTTACGAAGGGTGCTACCTAGGGTTACGTCTCCTCTACCAAACTATGAGTAGCTACGATAGGGTTTAGGGCATTAGGGTTAGGGCATTAGGGCATTCGGGCATTCGGGCATTAGGGTTAGGGTTAGGGTGAGCTCTCTTCCCAGTTCCCTTCCCCTCTCGGCGCCTCATTTCGTTTCATTCTCATCCTTCCCGTTGGGTCGGAGCCCATTTTATTCCCTCAAATTCATGGCGGCGGTGGGGGTGCCGTCCATTTCCACGCCTCTTGGTCTGGGTCTTCGGGGTCTCCACCACTTGAATAATAAGAAGAGTATTCATCTCCTCCTCCTTCCTTTCGGTGGTGGTGGTGGTGGTGGTGGTGGTGGTGGTGGTGGTCGCACTTGCACTCGGCATCTGCCTCTGGTGTGTCCTCTGGTGGTGTGTCCTCCTCATTGGTCTTGGCATGTTCCTTGGGCTTGGGGTTCATCTGCTTCATCTGCTTCTTCTTCTGCTTCTGGTGCTGCTGAAGTTGACAAAATCCATGGAATCCATGGAAACAGAAGAAGTGAGTCCCTTGGTCTTGGTCGTCACGTCTTGAGTGCCTTCTTGCCTCGTCATTCTGATTTGTCATGGATGCCTGTTGGGCTTGGAACAGGAACTCTTAACAATGGCAATAATGAAGTTACGGGTTTCTTTCACTCGCGTTCGTTTGCCACTTCACACCTTCAAGGGAGAAATAGTAGTAGTCAGCAGAGAAGTAGTAGTAACAACAACAACAACAACCGCAACAACCAAGGCCAAGGCGGCGGAACTAGGAGTCGAGGCGGCGCTCCGAGTGGCGGCGGCGGAAAGAGAAACAAGTCGCAGCAGCAGAAGAGTGGTGGTGCTGGTGGTGACAACAACATGGGCAGATCTTCAGGCAAACATTCCTCGGAACCTGACGGCTCGACTGAAATCAGACTCGCGCGGGCGGACGGAACCAACTCTCTCATGACGTTCGACGAACTGAACCAAGAAGCACAAAGAACCAACCTAGTCGTTACTTGCGTCGCAGCGCACACCACGCCGCCCGTGTACCGCCTCGTCGACGTCGCGAAGCGGAACGCCGACGCGTATCGGAGGGAAAGAGAACGCAAAGCAGGTATGCTCGAGCAGAGACGAACGCAAACGACCAAGGAGGTGAAGCTGCGTGCGGGAACCGCAGAGAACGACGCAAACAGAGCACGCGGCCAGGCGGCGTCGTTTCTTGAGCAAGGGTACCGCGTCAAGGTGACTGTCACGCAGAGGCGCATCGACCCGCCAGACTCAGCAAAGAAAATGCTTGAGAGGTTCACGACACTCGAACATGCGAAGCTCATGGGTGAACCGAGAATGGAGGGAGCGAGCAAGCACGTGTGCGTGCTTGCTCCGGACAAGGAGGCGAAGCAGAAGAAGGATGCCGCAACAACAACGTAAAGTCGTAAGCAGAAGTCGTCGTCATCGTGACAAAAAAAAAAGGGTGTAATCTATTTTTCCAACCAAAATTGTTCTTTTTTATTTTTACCGTCTCGTGAAATTGGAAACCAATGGAATATCCTAACGTCCGCTAGGCGGGCGATATGCGCCACCACCGCCGCCGCCGCCGCGGTCGTCACGACGTGCTGGCGGGTAGCGCCGGTCATCACCTCGGTCGTCACGTCGGTCTCGGTCGTCGAAGCCGCCACGTCCGGGTGCACGATACCCACCACCACCGCCGCCGCCGCCGCGGTCGCCGTCGCGCGGTGGATAGCGCCGGTCATCTCCTCGATCGTCAAAGCCGCCGCGTGCGGGCGGGCGATACGCGCCACCACCGCCGCCGCCGCGAGGCTCGTCGCCACGCGGTGGATAGCGCCGGTCGTCTCCTCTGTCGTCAAAGCCGCCGCGTGCGGGCGGGCGATATGCGCCGCCGCCGCCGCCGCCGCCGCCGCCACGAGGATCCTCTTCGCCGCGGTCTCCACCCCATCGTCCGCCCGTTCCCCTTGGTGGGCTGGGCGGACGCGCACCTCCTCCACCCTCTCGACGGTTCGGGGGCACCCATCTGCCACCACCTCCTGCACCCGCCGCAGGCGCGGGAGCACCTGCCGAGCCAAGCACAGACCTCCGCTCATCCATCTTCTTTGCGTCCATCTCCGCCTCGCGCTGGCGGATGCGCTCCGCCTGCTCGTCGAGCTTGCGGCGCCTCTCCGTCTCCGCCTCGCGGCGCTCCTCCTGCTCGCGCATCTCCTGCTCCTCCCTCTCTCGGCGGCGGTAGTCCGCCTCCGCCTTGCGAAGGCGCTCGAGGTACACCCTCTTACGCTCGCGAATGAGATCAGCCTCTCGCTGCGCCTTCATCTCTGCCGCGCGCTCGAGATGCGCGGCGCGGAACGCCTCCAACTCTTCCACGCGGCGCTGCTTGATGGCGCCGAGGATCGCATCCTTGTCCGCGAGAATCTTGTCAAGCTTCTTGGCAACCTCGACGTCCGCCTCCCACTGCGCGCGGTGCTGCTCTGCAGCAACCGCCTGCTGCTCGGAGTGGTAGCTCTCGTCCTCCTTGATGCGGCGCTTCTGCTCCTCGTCGAGCAGCGGCTTCTCCTCCTCGCGCCTCGCGCGCTCCATGTAGTCCATCGTCTTAGACGAACGCTCGAGCTTACGCTCGAGCTCCTGCCGCGTCTTGATCTGCTCGCTAAGCTGAGCCTGCATGATCGCCTGCTTGCTCATCACCTCACCCTCCTTCATCTTCGGAGCCTTCTTACCATCCTTGCTGAGCTGCTTCTCGCGCTCCTTCAGCAGCTCCGCAGCCTCTGCCGCCTCCTGCTCCTCAATCTCGCGCCGGATGCGCTCCTCCGCACGGCGTCGCGCCTCCAGCTCCTGGCGCCTCCTCTCCTCCTCCTCACGCTCCTGCTGCTGCTTGAGCTTGCGCGCCTCCGCCTGCTTCTCCTGCTCGAGAATCTGCCGCTCCTGATCCTCCTTGCGCCGCTCGATGATCACCTTGCGTGCAAGCACGCGGCTGTGCTCCTCATCCACGGTGGCAAGCGCCTTGCTGATCGCCGCGGCGACACGAGCCTGCTGGTCCGCCGCACGCTGCTTCTTAGACTCGGGGAGGTTAGACACCGCCTCGTTCAGCCGCTTGGAGAGCACGCTGAGCTGATTCTGCATGCGCGCGCCGCCGTCCGCCGACGACACGCCGCAAGCAATGCTCTGCGTTTTGTGGTCCGTTTTCATCGACAGGTACCCGTTCATCACGCCGCTGACGATGAGGCTGTCAAGCTCGATGGCGCTGAAATGCGGCACGCACTTGTGCACAAAGTCCAGGCGCATCGTCTTGTACACGCCGCTGAGCGCGCGAAGCTGCTTGAACGCGGCGACGGCGCGGACAGGCACGAAGAACTGCGCAAAGCTGATCTGCTGGATCGGAGATGCGGACGACATCTCCGCCGCCGCCTCTGTCGAGCTCTCGCCGTCGTCGGTCACCGTTACGATGCTCGCCGTTGCAAGAGATCCGATGCTCTCGAGAAGTGGCTCGACCCGCTTCGAAAGTTCGAGCGGGCTCACCTCCTCCTCGAGCTCCGAGAAGAGCCGCCGCACGCTCTCGGGCACATGCGCGAGCACGCCTCGCGACGACAGCTCGGCGAGCACAGCATCTCGCGTGAGCGGCGTGTCGGTGTGATCGTGCCGATCCAACGACCCTCCGGCTCCGCCAGCCTTGGACATACCGCCGTCCTGCGAACCGGAGTAGTACTGCCCCTGAAAGCCTAGCAAGTTTGCGACGCGAATGTGCCTGTCCCTGTCAGAGCCCTGCTGCTCGCTGAAGTTGACGCCCGCGCTGCTCTCAAACGGCTGTATGCAAAGCGCGGACAGCACGACGGCGGACGCCATCGTCGAGAGGTCCGCCTGCGTCATGCTCGTGTTGTGCGCGAGGCTGAGCTGGAAGAGCTTGAGCCAGACGATTGCGTGGTACAGGTAGTTTTCGCTCACCCAGAAGATTTTCGTCAGCTTCGCGTAGAAGACAGCCATCATCTGCGGCTTGGGCGTCTTCTTCGCGAAAACCATCAGCCCGTGGATGTCCTCCACGCTGCGGAAGCCCTCTTGCCACAGTCCAAGCTCCGTTGCCACCTTGAGCTGCTCGAATCGCGTCTCAAGGTACAGCTGCAGCGACTCGGGGTTCGTGAGGTCCGGCCTGTCGCGCTGGTCGCGGTGCTTGGCAAGGTTCTGCAGGTGGTTTCGTAGAATCTCGCACAACCTTCGAAACTCCGACGTTCGCTTGTAGTGCTGGCAGAAGTGAAATGCGCGCACGGCAGTCATGGCGTACAGAGCCTCGAGCTTCGAGTTGTTGCGCAGGATTTCAAGCACCGTGCGGTACGTCTCCCACAGGAACTTGAAGCACGGCGTGACGAGCTCGCGATCCGTGCGATCCTTGTCTGTGTCGCCGGTGACGAAGCTGAGCATGAGATCCTCCGGGCTCATATCCTCGTCCAAGTCCGCGACGCTGAGCGTGACCTCCTTAGCCGCCTCGATGGCTGCATCCGCGCGGTCCGTGGCGAGCTTGAGGAAGTGCTTGATCACCTCCTCGAGCGAGCTCACGTTGACGTGCTGGCAAACGATGCGGTACTGCACGAGCCCTTCCTTGGCGAATCGCCCCTTTCGCATGTCGACGCACAGCTCCATGTACTTCATCATCACAGCCTCTAACGACTTCTGCCACGTTCTGTGCCTCTTGGACGTGATGACTTCGTGCAGCACCTGCAGTGCTGGCTGTTTTTGCCCGACGAGTATGAGTTCCTCCGCGCGCTTGAGCGCATTCTCAGGCTTGGCGAAAGTCGACTGGTGGAAACGCGACATGATTCTTAAAAGATCAGAACAGTCTCAGCGCAAAGACTCGAACCTAATATCTTGATTAACCCTATAGAAAAGCGAAAGAGGAGAGAAATAGATGTGTGAGAGAGAGGCGCCACACACACACCGACCTGCGAGCGTGCTGCTTGGAGCCACGCACGATGAGGGGGAGGGGGGAGGAGGGAGAGATGGCGGCTGTTCCCCCGGGGGCAGCAGAGCAGTCCCCTTGCTCATAACCGGTATCCCCATTTGCCTGGGGGACCTGCCCTTGCACCAACGGGGGATTAGCAAAATAATGGCTGACAGTAGTGGCGAGCCGTCCGAGGCGGCGAAGCGTCAGGCGCGACGCGAGGAGTACAACCCGCTGCCTCTCACGGGAAAACGCGCGCACCTCAAGCCCACGGCGCACAGGTGCAACGACAGAGTCGAGGACGTCGTGCAGGGAATCTTCAAAAGCAAGTGGAGAGACAACCTGTACCCGCAGATTTCGCTCATGTTCGAGTGCCTGAATAGCCAACCAGGACAGGAGCCTACCGCGCCGTACACGCACGTCACGCCGACGCCGCCTGACGACCCATAGCTACCAATACCCTTGTTTTTGCAACTTGAATTGACATTTTTTTCAGTTTTGTTTTGTCTTTTGGTTTTACAGTCCCCAAAACAAAAATTCCCAATTGGCAATATCACACAAACACAACTCCCTCACCACCGCCAGTCTCTGTCTGTTTGACATTCGTCTCGTACAGGCTTCGATATTAGAACTCTCAGCGTGGATTCATCAGCCTGTCCAAAATAATGTTGAGGTCTACGCTCTGCCCATTCTCCGTCAGCTTCTTCACCACGCCGCGAACCTGCTCCTTGCTGAATCCCATCGCCGCCACGTCGTCAACAACCTTCTCCATAGGAAGACGGCTCGTTCGCATCTCCGTGCGCGCCTCTCTCGAGTCGCTGCTGGCTCCGCTGTTGACTCGCTCAAGGTTCCTGCTGTTCGACCTGCGCTCTGGCTCAGAGCTTGGCGGGAGTGAGGCGTATGCATTTTCCGACGAAGATGATATTGGAGGCGGTGGTGGAGGACGCTGGTATTGCGTGTACTGCGTATATGGCGATCCGTACGACGAAGGCGAGATTGGCTGTGGCTGTGGCTGCGGTGGTGGTGGCGGTGGTAGTTGTTGCTGGTGATATCCGCCGTGATGAGGGGGAGGTGGCGGCGGAGGCGCACCGTACCCGCCGTGAGGAGGAGGGGGTGGCGGAGGCGCACCGTACCCTCCATGCGCATGCGGCGGCGGCGGCGGCGGTGGCTGCTGCTGATGCTGCGGTGGCTGCGGCTGCGGTGGCTGCGGCTGCGGTGACTGCGGCTGCGGGGGCGGCGGCGGCGATGCAGCTGGCGCGCCGTAGGCAGGAGGTGGCTGGTGATGCGGTGGTGGCGTTGGCTGCTGCTCTTGTACCGCCGCGACAGCCGGCGCTGCTATCGCCGCGGCTGCCGCCGCGGCTGCTTTGTCCGCCGCGGGAGCGTCTTGGCTTGTCACGGCTGTCGTCGGAGCGTCCGCCCCCTTGTTGAATTCGCTGATTGTCTTTGCCGCCTCCGTGGCGGCGCGCGTGAGCTCTTGCTGCGCCTCCGATAGTTCAGCCTTATCTCGCAGAAGCTGCAGCGTTCGCATAACCTCGCGCGTCGCAGACTCAAGCGTGGAGAGCTTCGTGCTGATGGCGTCGTTGACTGCGTCAGCGAGGTCACCCTGTTTTTCCTTGAAGGCTTCCTGCGAAGCTGCGAGCGCGTCGACTTTCTCCTCAAGAGCGCCAATGCGCGTGACCATGGTTTCGAAGAGCGGCGCGAGCACGGTCGTGAGCCTTCGCGTCGCGTGCTCCATCGCCTCCTCGCACGCGGCGCGTAGCGCGGGCGGCACGGGCGCGCTCTGAGCGTTGCCGGCCGGTTTTGCGGGCACGGCGGCGACGGCAGGCGCTGGCGTGACGGCGACCGGAATCGTGTTCTGGGTAGGCGTGTGCTGCTGCGTCCCTAACCCCGTCGTGGTTGGCTGCATGGCCAGCACGAAGTCCGACGCTGACGCCGCCGCCTGATTGGGGGGAAGGACGGTAGCGTTGTTTGCGTTGTTGTTGTTGTTGTTGTTGTTGTTGGCTGCTGCCGCTGCTGCTCCTCCTAGCGAGAGTGCTGCGAGGTTATCGAGCGCGGAGGCTGTTTGCAGCGCCATGGCGTCGCGCGCGTTCATGTTGCTTTGCTGTAGAAAAAAAAGGGGAGTGACGCGTGGCCCCGGGGCGGAGGACGAGGAGAGGGAGAGGACGAGGAGAGGGGAGGGGGCGACCCGACAGGACGGCCCCGAGGTTGCTTCAAGAGGGGAAATTTCGGGTCGGCGCTTCGGGTCGGGAAACCTCACTCAGGTGGTCTCGATCGTGCAATTCACCTTTCAGGGGAGAATGAGAAGGTGCTCGGAGTCCAGAGTGGCAAAACCCTACGAGCTGCTTTTCTTTTTTAGGGTTTGGTCCTTTTTTTTGGTTTCGTTTTCGGGGTTTGCCCTCTTGATTCATTCCCGCTCCTTCAGGAGGCCCTTCCCATTTTTCCTTCGTCTTTTTCTTCATGGCGTCCTCCGCCGCATCGCAGCCTCCTGGTGAGTCGCTGCGCGATATATTCACGCGGGCGCGCCACGTCGCGTGCGACGAACCTCTGCCTGCGTCCCTCGCGCCTGACGAGCCGTACGCAACCATGCAGGCGCTCAGAGATATGGACAAGGCGCGTGCCATGGTCAACTCGCTCGACCTGTTCAGCACGAACGAATCCATCGAAGACGTCGCGACGCGCGACCTCATGTACCTGCTCGCGCCGCACTACATGTCGCTGCTGCTGCAGATGGCGCCCGTGGACATCGCCATACCGCGCTCGCGCGTCGTCTCTCAGGCTCTGACTACGAGCAGGGAGTTCCTGAGCACGTGTGAGCGCATGCGCATCTTCCCCCCAGGAACGCCACTCGGCGACGCGCTCGAGCGCGACGTGCACGCCGCAGCACCTCCCCCGGCGCAGAGGGAGGAGAAGATCGCGCGATTTCGACGCGCGAAGGAGATACGGGCGCGTCTCGAAGCTCTGCGCTCAGGCAGACTGAGCGACGAGAGCGACGACGCCAGCGAAAGCGGGGAAGACGGGGAGGAGGCACGTGAGGCTTGGATGCTCGAGCTCGAGCTCGCCGCGCAAACGGCACTTGACAACCTGGGCCTACTGAAACAGGAGGCGGACTTACTCGAGGAACGCGAACGTCGAACGAACGAGGAGGATGAGCTGCGAAGGAGAAGGGGCGAAGAAGACGAAGGGGAGGCTGAAGTTGCTGAGGTGGTTCCCGAACAGCTTCGCGTTGACAGGATGACGCGCGACGCCATACAGCGAAACGTGCTTCGTCCGTTTCACAACCTTCCGACGATGACGCTGTCCGAATTCGCGGAGCGCGAAATCGCGGAGGCGAACGAGCGCGCAGAATCGCAGCGTCGTGCGGAATCAAGGCACCGTGCTGAGGAAGAGGTTGACGAGGATGGCGACGGCGAGAGAGCGACGCTCAAGGCGCGCGCTTGGGATGACTGGAAGCAGGAGAACGGGTGGATCGGTGGCTGGGGTAACCGGCACAATCGATCGTAAGTGGTGCTTCCTTCCCTCTCCCTCTTGTCCATCATATTTGGAATCATGTTACAGACTCATTGTACTTGTTTTTGCCGTTTGCTCGCACGCTCGTCGGCGTCGGCGGCGTCGGCGTTGTTGTCTTCACCAATCGCATCCCTCGCCACGTCACGGTGACCTGCGACGTCTGCGGGCCAATCGACGGCACCCTCCACGCCAATACGGCAAAGCGGCGTCGTTCGCGATGACGGCGGTGCGACAAAGCTCCATGCCACGACCCACCGCGTTGTCGCATTACGACCATTTCCAGGCTGAATTGTACACGTGCGAACGACGTTCGGCTTGGGACGTTCGGTTTCCAAGTTGCTGACGAGAGCACGATATGCTACCTTGCGTCCAAGCAGCGTGGTAAACCAGTACACGTCCGCCGGCCTTTGCCGGCTTTCCGCCGCGAGCCTTAGTGCAAAAGCCGTGTCACCGCCAGAAGCACATAGCTCGTGCTGTCGCCCCATTCCAAGCGGCGTGTGCGGTGCACCTGCGCTGCCCGGCAAATGCCTATGACTGCCGTTGGCGTCAACACCGTCTTCAAAGAAGGGAGGATTGCACATGCAAAAGTCCACCGGACTGTGCACGGCGTCGAGCATAGGCACGTCGTGCCGAACGAGCCTGACATCGACGAGATCCTTCACATGCTCATTACGGCCCGCATTGGCCTTCGCACTTTCCACCGAAGATTCGTCGACGTCCACGGCTATCGTGCGCCAACCGTACAGGCTGGCTGCGATGAGCGAGTAGATGGCGCTGTGTCCCGTTCCGATGTCGAGTCCGACGACGTCGCGTCCAAGTGCGTGCACTGGCCAAGGTGGAACTCTCTCGTTTGCCGGTGTGCGTGCGCGTCGTCTCGAAGAGAGTAGCATCAGCTGCATGACGAATCGCACGTACGCGGCGCGCCCTCCGGCGGCGGGTACGAGCGCGTGCGGCGGTATTCTGAGGTCGTCGATGAAGAACGCGCGACGCACGTACGCGCGCGTGAGTGCGAGAGTGCGGCACCACGACGCGTGCTCGGCGTCGCTGTTTTCGTCGCCGTCGCCGTCGCCGTCGCCGTCGTGGTCGCGCGCTGCCACGTCACTCACGCACGCGACGCCTGGCACGACGCCCATGACAAACGCGAGGTGCTCCGAGGGCGTAGGCCAACCCCGAATAATATTTTTTCGGCGCATTCATTCCGGGGTTCGCCATTTTCCTCCCGCCATTGCCCATGGCATGGCGCCGGGCAGCCTCGTCGTGGGCGGCTGGTTGGTCCGCTCGCGTCGGCGGCTCGTCGCGGTACTGCACGCGCGTCGACGGCGAGGGCCAGCGGCGTCAGCTGCAGCAGCGCGACATCTTCGAGGAGGATACCGCCGAAGGCATGCGGCGCGTGTACGACGCGTGGAAGAGCAACTCGGCGCGTGACGAGGGGTTCCGAGCAGACTGGCACGCCGTTCAGTTCGCTCTGGCGTGCTTGCCCGCCCTGGCGGTGTTCGCAATTGCTCGCTGGGGTGACGAGGACTCGAGACGCATTCGCGCGACGCGACAGGCGGCGGTGGATGCAGAGGAGGCGCGGCGTGCGTCGGCGGAGACGGCGCGGTGGGATGCGGTGGAAGCGCTCGCTCGCCGTGTCGAGGAGCTTGAGCGCCGCTTGGTGGAGTCGACGACGGCAACAGTCAGCAGCTCACATTCATCTCGGCCGTTGGAGGGCAGCTGGCGTTGGTGGCGTCGGCGGACGGTGCTGACAACCAGAGAGGACGACGAAGATGTATCATCATAGAACTAAAACCTTTTTTACTGCTTCTTTGCCTTGGCGCCTCCAAGCGCCTTTTTTCGTTGGCTCATCATGTGCGAGTAAAGCATCGGCGAGAAGGCAACGTATGCGACGAGCATGACACAGTAGGTGTTGAAGAAGGCGAAGTCGAAGTCGAAGTTCCACGCGTTGGGCATGCGGTAGCTGAACATGCCCGTGGATCTCAGCGTGGGGTTGGCGAAGTAGCAAACGGTCAGCTCGCTCGATATGCCGAGCGGGTACAGCACGTAGAACGCCGTGTACCGCACCCACTTCACGAAGTACGGCACACTTCCTAGCATGCTGCAAGCGTAGTACGTGTAGCGGATCGTCTCAGCAAATCCCCACGCGATGACCATGGTGGCGTAGCTTATGCCGAGCAGAGGGTGCGCGTCATCACCCAAGTACGGGATGCGCAGCACCTTCGTCGCCGCGGAAGGCACGGCGTTGATGATGAACCAAACGACGTACACGCGTGAGGATATCTGCACGAGCGTGTTGAATGGATTGCTGCGCACGAGTCCGAAGACGGCGTGCATCACCTCAAGCAGAGAGAGTGTTTGCAGGAGGCGGACGAGGTCGCCGGCAACAGCATAAACGGCGGACGGACCGTCGCTGAACGAGCTGAACGCCAAGTAGAGCACATAGCCGGTGGCGGCAAGCTGCGCGAGCGTGTACGCGAAGAGGTAGACGTCCTTGGGCGTCGACAGCGCCATCCGTCGATCGCGAGAGAGATGCGAGTAGGCTATCGTAGTAGGGAGAGAGAAAGAGAAAAGGGCGGAAGGATAAGGCGAGAACAAAAGAACAAGTGGAGATCAGGGGTTTATATAACCCTTGGGGGTCGCGTTCGGGGTTGGAAAGTTGGGGTTACTTAGCAAAGGTTTTAGTTTTACTCTCAAGCCGTCTTCGCGACGTCGAGCACGGCGGCATCGCCGCGAACGGCGTTGTACACGAGAACGCCGTCGAGGGGTACGAATTGCCTCGTCACGAGCTTGATCGCCTCCTGAGAGACGATACCGCCAATCACGGTAGCAACGGTGTGAGGCTCCGTGTCACCCCAACGCGCAATCTCGCTGATCCACTCCGCGGAGATGAGCTCCTCCGTCAGCGGCTCGCTGTGCGCACCGGCGCACGCGCGGCGAAGCACGGTTCCGCACGCGCGGCGAAGCTCATCCTCCTGCGCGGTTGCAGTGCCCTCCCTCATCACGCGTGCTGTCTGTGTGTCCGCGAGTGCGGTGTCGCGCGCGCGAAGCAGCACGTAAAGGTTCGCGGCGTCGCGCGACGGACCATCGTTCGCAAGTGCAGCGCGCACGGTTGAAATGCCATTGCGCAGCTCGTCGGAAACGCGGCACCAGCGAAGCACGTTGATATGACGGCAGTGCTTGCAAAAATGTCGGCAGGCGGCGGCGCTGGGGGGCGCCGTGTGATTGCGGTCACGCGGTCTTGGAACCTCCAGCGCAATCGATGCCACCGCGGTAGCATCCGCCTCAGCCTTGGCATGGTAAATGTTCTGCAGCGACAGAAACATTTCGGTCGTTGCCGTCATGTCCGGTAGGCTGCCATCAAGAGGGAGGAAGCCACCACCGGATGACTGGTCGACGAAGCGACTCACCGCGCACGCGAGCTGCCAGAAATTCTCTTCTGCCGTCGCAGCCGCCGACGCCGGCGGTGCGGATGTCGTCGCGACGTCCGCCAGAGCATGTGCATACGTCGTGGCGCCACTCGGAACAAACCCAACGCAAGGTGCGACATCGGGGTCGTCGGCGCCGCCAGCTACAGGGCTGGCGGCGGCGCGCATCGCCACCGCGGATGCCTGCGAGAGCACGTTGGCGGCGGCAGAGGGCACCTCGGGCTGCGTCCAGGCAAGGTATGCGTTCGAGAGCGCCTCCCTGAAATTATCCGGCAAGTCGTGTCCAACCTCTACGTATGACGAGCCCCAGGCGCGCAGCGTGTCCCGAAAGGCGCGCTTCTCCGGGCCGGTGGTCGGGACGTGCGTCTCCGGTGCCGGTGGCTGCTGTGCCAGTCTCCAGTCGTGGAGGTGCTTGAGGAGCAGTACGACCCATGGAACGTGCCGTCTCTCGACGTCGTCCATCGCACTCAAGTCGTACGCCGCCGCATGTGCCATAAGTTCTGGCCACGGCCTTGCGATGCGCAGGTCGGCGACAGAGTTGTCCGGTTTTGCCTCAAGCACGGTGTGCTCAGCCAAGCTCAGGCGAACGGTTCCGGCGAATCCTACGCACGTCGACAAGATGAGCGGGACTCCGTGCGTTCGGCATACGTCATCCAGCACCGCGGCAACGGCGTCCGCAAGCTGAGTCGCGATGACGAGGTCAAAGTCTCGAAAGAACCCGGGGTTATTCTGCACCACGTGTGCGGGTTCCTCCTCCACAAACCGCCCGACGACAGACTCGTTGAGTTCCTGCGCGAGCGCGGAGACTCCCTTGGCGCGCGACGTTCCGAGCATGCTCGCTTCGATGAGGAAGTTGTTCCCGGTGTCTCTTGCCGTGACGAGTTCCGCGTCGACAACTGTGAAGGACGCGATGCCGCCAAGCACGAGGTTCTTGAGCGTCTCGCTTCCGACGGGTCCGCATCCCAGCATGCACACGTTCGCGCTTTGGAGTCTCGCCTGTCCGTGGTCGCCCCATATTCGTATTTGCCGGTCGTACTTGCGCTTGTGGCTTCCTCCCGCGTCCGCCATGATACTCGCGAGGCGCGGTGGCGCAGCGGTGCGTGGGTGCGTGACGGAGCAGGCGTATGGTATGCACAACCTAAAAGGGGAGGGCAGGGGAGGTTCCAAGGAAGGGGGCGCGCGAGGGGAAAGAAAGTAGGGGTTAGGGATACGCACAATGGCTGCCGTTTCTCGCTTCGAGATGAGATGAGATGAGATGAGGCGATGTTGAAAGAAGAAAGGTGGTGATGAGCTGTTTTACAACCGAGCCGAGGGAGGCGGATTCAATTAAATTCAATGGAGCGTGCGGGCCAACTGGACCTGTGGACCTCACTCCGCATCCTCAGCGCCGGCCTCGGCGGCGGCCTCGCCATCTGCACCGTCCTCGGGAGCTGGCGCTGCCGCAAGCGAGCTGCCCGTGTCGTCCTCGCCCTTCGTCTGCTCGAAGAACTCCGCCTCTATCTTCTTGATCTCCTCGGCGTCTCCCTCGTTCGCCGCAGCAGCCGCATCCGCCTCCTCCTTGTCTTTCAGCGCCTGGCGCTTCTGCCTGAGCTTCAGCTCCTTCGCTCGCGCCTCGAGGTTGCGCTCGCGCTTCGTCTCGCGATCGAACATCGCGGCAATCACCTGCTTCTCGTTCTGCTGAATCGAATATAGCCCCTCGCACAGCTCGAGCAGGGTAGCATTTCCCTCCGCACCGCCCGTGGTGATGAGCCGGCCGGCATCCTGGAGGTTGAACGAGCAAAGGCCGGCATCCGAAATCTGAACCGACAGCGTGGGGTCGTTCTGCTTGTACAGGTAATCCCACACGTCGAGAGTTCCGTCCATCTTGCACGTGAAGAAGACGCCAGGTCGCGTCGGGCTCCACGTGCCTCCCGTGAGGAATGTGTCGTGGTACTTCGACATGACGATGGGCGTGCGCACGTCCTCCATCCAGATGCGCGCCGTCCAGTCTCCGATGGACATGAAGTACTTGGGGAAGAACGGGTTTCTCTCCAGCGCGTAAACGGGGCCGTGGTGGCCGTAGAACGAAGAGCCGATGCGGTCCTGCGGGTTTTTCGCCTTTCTGTTGCACATGATGACGGAGCCGGACTCCGTGCCGACCATGAACTTCGTCGGTCCGGCGACGGACTCGTACTCGAGGCTGACGGCGCCCTGCACGACGCCGGTGCCCTTCTCGACGAGCGGGATGGTGTCCGTCGGCTCGCCAAGCTTGCGAATATCCCAGAACAGCACGTTGCCGTCCGTGGAGAGCGAGAGCGCCTCGGTACCTGTCTTGGACTGCAGCCAGTCGAGGTCGTACACCGGGTCGCGGTGCCCAAACTCGATCGGCGTCGCGTCCACCGGAGTCGGGTTCTTGCGCGTGTCCCAGAACTGAACCTGACCGTTGTACGAGCCGCCGATGAGGATGTTCGGGTCCTTCTCGTTGTACTTCACGCAGCACAGCTGTGAGGCTGTGCGCATCGTGAAGTCAGGCACGTTAGGGTTCGTGACGTCCCACACGTACGACTCGGTGGGCATGCCCTCGGGCTGCTTCTGGAACTCCATGATGCTGTACGCAATGGCCAGCTTGCGGGCGCCGTCGGGGTACCAAGAGATGTAAGAGCACGAGCGCGTCACCTTGTCGGCGTGCGGGTCGCGGAACACCGTCAGCGTTTTCGCGTAGGGGGTTTCCGCGCTGTGGTCCAAAACCGCGCCGTCATAGTACTCCTCGTATATGTCGATGGCGTTGTTCTGCTTGATGAGCTCCTCCACCTGCGCACCAAGGTTGGTGATGGCGCGAATGTAGTCCTCGTCCTTCTCCGTCTTCTTCTGGAAGCGCAAGACGTGCTCAACCTCCTCGGGGTCGATATCCTTCGGCCATCCACCCTCGACGTGCTTCATGCCACTCACAGCCATGGTGATCTGTGTGGTGTTGCAGTCCGACTCGCTAAACTCTGGCAAAACCATAACGTTTGTCGTGCACGGGTTTCGCTCGATGTACTCCTTGAACTCCGCCTCCGACGGTCGGATGTCCGTGAGCAGGCCGGCGCTCTCATCGGTGAACTTGGCGTGGCGGCCAAACTCCTTGCGCAACTTTTGGTATTGGCTGTTATATGTTTATAAGTTGGGTTGGGTGGTGTGTTGTTGTTGTTGTTGTAAGCGAAACCTGTAACTTCGTTCTTTTTGTTTTATTTTTTATGAGAAGGAGGCCCATCATCCTCTCTCTGCCCATCACGCCGTTTCTATCGGCGTCGAAGAAAGGCGCTGTTTCGTCTTCGTGCAGCGAACCGCGCGTACCCGTCGCTTGCTATAACGCGCAAACCCCAAAGCACGGCATGGCTAAGAGACCACCTAAAAGAAGCCCAACGTCGTTTTCGCGAGAACTCCACCCCCAGGACCGCAACCGAACAAAGCAAGTCTTAAGGCGTAAGTAAGTAAACTACGTACTAGTAAATCTCCATGGCGAGCTGCGTGCGTGCCCAAAGGGAGTGCTTAAGGGAGGGGAAGGGGAAGGGGGAGGGGAAGGCGACGACGACGACGACGACGACGGGGAACACGGAGACCAGGACGGAGAGACGGAGAGAGTTGGAGGGAGAGGGAGAGGGTGAGGTATGCGGGCCCTGACCGAGTGCACGGAGTGGAGGGAGGGGAGGGGGTCGTGGCAGGGCCAACTCCCTCCCTCCCTCAAGCCGCAGCTCGACCGACGCCTCTAGGTGGGCTGTGTAGTCTATCGTAATAGAGAGTGCATGCCGCGGAACGGGACGGAGGGGAGGGGATCCGCCTCCCCCTTGTTGTGTGGGATACTGTACCTTTCCCGTACCTCGATGCGCGAATGCACAATGCAGAGGGTGGGTGGAACCGGGTGGTTGTCTCGCTCTGGGGCGTACGGCACCTGACAGCCTGAGTGAGGCCCCTCCCTGCCTGATTCCCTCGCACAAGGCGGGCGTGAGGTAATAAGAAAGCGACCTCGCCCTCCTCCCGTTCCCTGGCACAACTCTCCGACTGGTGTCCGACGTGTGGACCGCTGTCTCCTGCGCCTTAACGGTTGGCTCCTCATGAGCAAATGCTTCCAAACGAGATCGTTCAACGAAGCATCCCCCAACCCCTAACCCTCCCCTAACCCTAGCCCTAATAACCTCGCTCCGCACACGCCCTCTCTCCAAGAACATTCTGAATCTTACACGGCTTTGACTTGTCAATCAGCGTACCGCGCGAAAGAGAAGAGCGTCGACGAAGCTCTCACAGCTGACGTTAATGTTTTTAAAAACGCACTGGTAGAACTTGGCGGAGTTGAAGGGGGTGTGTGAACGGACGACCGACCGTTTGGACAAAGTAAAGTGCACTCCATTACTGAATGAGGGATCGAACTCCAGTTTCCATTACTGAAAACGAGCAACCTTAGCCCTTCACCTCGCCACCCTGATCCGGAACGCCCTTTTCCGTGAACGTCGCGCCACGCTCTTTGCCGTCGCCCTCAACCTCCTTCCACCAGTTGACGTACGCGCTCTTCGTCTTTCCCACGTCGAGCAGACCGCCCTTCACGTCGAACACAGCCTCGTCGCCTCCAATAATCTCGTCGATAATGCCGTACTTCTTCGCCTCCAGCGGCGACATGAAGCGGTCGCGGTCCGTGTCCTGTTCCACCTTATCCACGGGTTGGCCTGTGTACTCCGACATGATTTTGTTCAAGTTAGACTTGTGGAACATGATTTCCTTCGCCTGGATCTCGAGGTCCACCGCCTGTCCTTGAGCACCTCCGAGAGGCTGGTGAATCATGATTCGGCTCGAAGGCATTGACAGGCGCTTGCCCTTGGTGCCCGCGCCAAGAAGGAATGCACCCATGGACGCGGCAAGGCCGAAGCAGACGGTGGACACGTCGCAGCGGCACATCATCATCGCGTCGTAGATACCCATGCCTGCTGTCACGCTTCCACCAGGGCTGTTAATGAAGAGCTTGATGTCCTTCGTGGGGTCCATCGTGTCGAGCAGAAGCAGCTGACTGACGACGGCGTCGGCGGAGAAGTCGTCCACCTGGCTTCCGAGGAAGATGATGCGCTGCTTGAGGAGAAGTCCAAACGGGTCTGACGCATCCGCAGTGCGAGGCACCTAGGTGTGTATGCGATCGATCGAAAAGATTGTGTGTGTGTGTGTGTGGTTGAAAAAGCGTTCGTCAGTGAGGGGAAGTTTGAAGGAGCATCACCACCACCACCTCACGTCGGTGCAAACCGCCATCGCCGACGAGCGCTTCGCAGGCGGAAGACTCCTGTGACCACTCCCACCATCCCCTGACAATCCCCACGTATGCCTATTTGTCACGTACCATGGGCGGCGGACCCTGCCCCATGGCCTTTGTTGCGCAGGCCCTCCTGGAGTGAACAGCGCGGCGCGCGTTGAGCCGCGTGACGTTGCTTCTTTTCGGTAGCGTTTGTGCCGCCATGGCTCGAAGTCGGGAGATATGTCCTGGGGCGGAAGGGATGGAGAGGAGAGGTGCTGATTTGCGCCTGAGGGTTTTCTCCCAAGGGAAAAAAAAAGGGTTATCCTCAACCCAAGTCCATACGTCCAACCGGTATCCCCCCCCGGAGGAGTTCGGGGTTTAGGACGCTGGCATTAAAATTATTGCCAATTGGGGTTCTTCTCCGCCCCCTTGTCTTGATTTCTTTTCTTTCCGTGTCGTGTGTGTTTTGTAAGGGATGGCGGGGCCGGGATCGTATGCCGCCTCGGATCGTATGCCGACTCCGCGCGCGTTGGGACACAACTCCGATCTCGCTTGTCAAAGCAGGCGCCTTTTCATTAGGCGGTGGCTCGTGCGGTGCTCGATCGTATGCACAGCCGCGTGGACACTCGCGCTGCTCATGATCGTCGCCGCGGCCATCAGCGGTCCACCAGACGCAGCACCGGCGGCAGCGGGGAACAGACGCAAGGTGCTCGAAGCCATGTCCGCGGCGCAGTTCAACGGCATCGTCAAGGAGCTCGTCAACAGCGCGGAAGCTGAGGCGGCCAAGAAGCACAAAAAGCAGAACGACGAAGAACGGAGGCGTGTGAAGCGCATGAAACGACTGCTCGAAAAGAAACAGGAGGCGGAGAGGCTGCGTAGAGCCGAAGAGAAGCAGGCAAAGCCGGAGTACAGGCGTTATGAGCTTGAGAAGATGGCCATGGAGGAGCGGGGCGACGAGAAGGTTCTCAGCTACAAGCAGTGGAAGTACAAACTAAGGAAAAGGGGTTGCGACCTCTCGAGAGGGTGCACGCCTCCACCTCCTGCGGCACCCGCTCCTGTACCAAACGCGCCGCCGATGAGAGACTACATGCTCCGCTTTCTTCGTCCCGCATCTCGGCCAAGTGGAGCGCCACCGTGGCCATCTCCGCCGCCAGCCGACGTGGATGACAAAGGGCGAAAGACGGTCCACCTTGCGGGTAACGAGGAGTGGCTCAGCGACGACGAGCTCGACGAGCTCACGCTCGCGTCGTACCGCGAGGTGGACGGAACGCGGTACGTGCACGCTGGAGGCTCTCTCGTGAGGACGGAGGATGTGCAGCTTCTCAGAGATCACCACGTGCGCCGCACTTACGCGTTTGAAAGGTTAGAAAGGTGGAGACTGCGACATGGCGCTTTTCCACCGCCGCCGCCACCTCCTCCAGAACCTGGCGTTCCAGGCACTCCGCTGCCTCCACTCCCACCCATGCCGCCGCCGCCGCCGCCGCCGTCTCCTCCACCTCCTCCGCCACCTCCTCCCGCACCACCCCACCATCAGCGAGTTGTAACAACAAAGGATTGAAGAAGTTTGTAATTCAGTCATGCAATGAAATTGACGTCGTCCATTCACACCATTATTCGTATCCCCTTGCTACTTAAGGCGTCCTAATTAACGCCTTATCAAATTGATAATGCAATAATTAAGCAAGCTCTTTACAGTTGAATTGGTTTACCGATCGAGAAATTACTAATTTGTTCTCACAGACTTGTACACCATCACGGGACAAGGCGCTATGTGCAAAATTTCCGCGACGAAGGGACTGATTCCCCGTGTGGCGGGTGCCGAAAAGACAATCAAGTCGCAGCCCCGCTCGCGAGCGATGCGATTTAGTGTTCGCGCGTTATTTCCCTTGTTGAAAGGGTGAACCGTAAACTCAATCTGACCGCCTTCCAGATCATCCTTGACTTTCTTAATCAGCCGTTCTTGGTTCTGCTTTTGATCTCCCATCGCCTCCTCGTACGCAATCACCACGCTGTCCTCCGCTCCCGTGGGTCGTAAGATCTTCAGCAGAAACTTGAGGGGCTCGAGGCATCCCGAGTCCGCATGTAAAAGTGTCTTAATCGCAATAGGTTTGCCATTAGCCTCAGCCTTCGCTTCGGAGGAAAAGGCATTCTTTGCATTCGCCTTCATGATCATGATTGGCATCGTCATCTCCTTCACGCACGCAAGGGAGAGCGAGCCTAATGCGGCGCTGGTACTTTCAGCCTTAGCAAGAACCTCAGATCCCATCACAAGGAAGTCAGCCTTGATGTTGTCGCATTCCTCCATGATCTTTACCAGCGGCTTGCCCGACGACCCTCCACCCGCAACGACGCAGTTGAGATTCATCTCGAGCAGACGATTCTGCGGCTCAAACATGTTGAACAGCCTCGGCGCGTCGCTCGCCTCCTTGGCCGATGATGCAATGTGCAGCATGTGCACCTTATCTAGGCCAGCAGTAAGCAGCTCGTTGATGAAATCGAACCCTTTCAAGCTCGCGGTATCGTTCGTGCACGCGATTGCGACTTTAAAGCGCTGCAGTCTGCCGATGTTCTTCAGCGTGAGCTTCACGTGCTTCGACCTCCTGGCCGCCTCTGCTGCATGCGACTGGAACGCTTTCTTGCGATCCATCTTCACGAATTGGCGCGCGATAGGTTCCGCCATATACCTAAAATTTTCCGAGAGTTGGATGTTGATCAGCTCCCCCGACCCTTCGAATGCCATGGTGTGCACTCCGGGCGTCAACGACAGGTCGCCAACGGAGAACTGAGGGTAAAGCGTTCCGTTGCGCAGGATGACGCCAAACGGCGTGCCCGAAGGTCTTTTGAGCGTGGCCTGCAGATTCTTGCTGAGACCTTTGAGGTAGAAGATGTACCGTCCGGTGCCAACGTACACCTGATCTCCACTCCCATGTATGAGTTTCGACAGCATAGCTGCGTTCGCTCCCACCGTCACAGACGGCGCCTTGAGAATTTTCGCAGCCATGGGCGAGGAATCGTCAGCAAAGTTCTCAGGATTCAATGAAGAAGTTGACGCCGCCATGTCGGCGCTGTCCAACGGTGCCGGCCTCCCGTTCGTAAACCTCGTGTGAACGACCGCCTGCCCAGCTTTCTTGACATCAACGAGTGACGTCTTCAAGGCCACGTCGAGGAACATATTTGCAACTGGTGCCTCTGTCGACCTTATTTTGTGGCAATACGCGAGAAAGTCGAGAGGGAACGCCTCGTCGCCGTATTTTTCGGCATCGTCGATACGATTCGAGACCAAGTAGTGGACATCCTTGTCTTCCAGATGTTGCAGAACGCTCTTCACGAGGATCTGCTTCTTTCCCTTTTCGTCGATCGAGTATCCAGTCATTCCCCACGCAAGCTGCTTCATCGCGTAACCCGTTCCGTAGCTTTCGAGAGGAGACGAGGCGTCAGCCTTGAATACCATGCCATCCTTGTCCCACACGTATCCGGGCAGCTCCTCCTGTGGGACGAAAATGACATTCTCGCGCTGAAAGCCGTAGAAGTTATAGTTGATGGCGTCGGCGCTCATCAGGTTGTCTGTCTTGGCGTTCGTGTGAATGATCATCGTGAAGCAGTCCACGGCAGCCTGCCCAGCAATCTCGCGCAGTCTCAGCGCCAACATGATCATATGCCTCGCCGCCATCGAGAGTCCCATGATGCGCTCACCTCGTATATTCTGCCCGCCGTTGGGAAGGAACTTTTCGAGCAGGACCCACCCATGCTCGAGGCTGAGCGGGTAGGTCGGATCGGCAGGCGAGCGGGCATGCGCTGTAAAGATGTTCGCGGCGAGCTTTCCCTCCCGTGCAAGTTTGATCGCATTGTGTCGATCAGATGCAACCTCCTGCGCGTTGATTGGCGTTTCTACCCATTTTTTCACAGAGCGCACCTCTGGCTGCGAAAACTCGAGGCCGCGCATCAGAACATTGTACAAGTCATTTGCGTTCGCGCGATGCACGATGGCGTCAACATCCTCAGCCAACTCTTTCGCGACTCCCAAAGCCTCCTTCAGCTCCTCCTCGCGTGCCGCTTTCATGGCTGCCGCCTCCTCTTTCGCCTTCCTCAAAGCCTCCGCGTGCGCCTTTCTGATTTCCTCGATTTCCTCCGCCACTTGCTCCTTCTTGTACGTGAACGACCCGTCTTCTTGGTGAATGACGTGCTCCTCACTCAGCTTTTTGAATTCCTCCTCAGCCAGCTTCTGCACCATCTCCTCCTCTCTATCGAAGTCCTCCTTTTCAACGTGACCTTGCTTGGTTTTCCCCTCCTTCATGTCACGCAGCTTTGCTGCAGTCTCACGAGCCTTCTTGATTGCGTCTGTATTGCCCACCTTTTTCGGTTTCAAGTCGTCGCCATCGCCACCGTTGTCGTCGCCGCCTTCGCCTTCGCCTTCAGCATTCATTTGATCCACTGCTTTCTCTGCCGCTTGCTTCGCTTCAAGTTCCTTGACCTTCTGAGTCTCCTCGTTAAGGTCCTTTTCCAGGTCACCAGCCTTACCAAGGTGTTCTTGCACTGTAAGATTGTGTCGTGTCGTGTCGTGTATTGGTTAGTGCTCGTTAGATATCAACGATTCATGATGGCTGAATCAAGCTGACAAGAAAAATAGAGATGGAAGTTTCGTACTATTGGAGAGCAACGCCTTGGTCTGATCGTCGGAGTTGTTTGCGGAAAATACCGAGATCATTTGGGAGGGAATGGAGTCGACAAGCTTTTGCGCGTCTTTTCCGTCCGAGCCCATGTCGCTCAAGCCGAATGCATTCGCACCGGAGATGTAGAGTGCAGTTCTCTTCATGGCTTGGTTTGCGATGGTCACCCAGTCTCGCTCATTACTGGCGACGACTTCGTTTGACTCTGCGACCACCTCAACTCCCTCCGGCAGCAGCACACCCTTTGACGTCTGCCTGATTATTGTTGACGGGTCCCTTCCACGTGGTGCCTGTCTCTCAGCGAGCTCTTCGTCAATGCTTTTCTTGCCCTTCTTGCCCTTCTTCTTATTTGCAAGGTTCTTCTTCTTCTCCTTCATGTTCTTCTCCGTGTCCTGAGCCACCACAATCCACTCCTTTTTCTTGTGGTCGAAAACTTTGCGAAACTTTTTCTCATCCTCCGCCTTGAGCTCGTCCTCGATGACGTTCTTGAGGTCGTCGACGCCAGCCTTGAGCAGGTCAAGCTTCGCTTCGAGCTCCTTGCCTCGTCGAACCGCCTTGCGCTGCACCGTGCCGTCCCCTCGCGTTACGGCGTACTTGTCGAGTTCGTCGTTCGCCGGGTCGAGGACGATGCGAGGCGCATGGCCACCCTGCGCGGACGTCGCTGCTCCCATACTACTACGAAGTGGGAGCCGTTGACTCTTCTTGTCGGTTGCGCGTGCGAGGAGGTAGAATGAGGGGGGACAGGGCAGGACGACAGGTCTCGTCGACGACCACTGGTCAGGGCCTCAGGGCCTCAGGGGGAGAGAAGGGAGAGAAGGGAAGTCGAAGGGGGACCCGGTCCCTCACATTAGGACCACGATAGACTAGGGAGACCACGTCCCGTCTCGTGGTCGTCTAAGGGCAGTCGTCCGCGTGCGACACGTTGACTTTCCCCCTCGGCCCCTCCCTCATCCCGACACCCGACGTGCCGCGACGTGCGACGTGCGACGTGCGAGGCACTGCCTACTGAGGAAGGCGGCGAGAATCCCCCCCCGGGGGGCCGACGTCGAGGGGTCGGTCGGCCGTCCACGGTAGACTCGTAGGAAGGTTGGTTGACCACGGTCAGACGGTGCCCCCTGCCCGGCCCCTCCATTGGCAGTCCCACGCATTGCTATTCCTTCTCGTCGTCCACGTCCCGACACCCGAGGCCGAAGGAAAGCCGTCTGTCTCCCTACTATTGGCTCTTACGATTCCGCCTGCTCATGGTTGAGTTCCCTCCCTGCGCCTGCAGTGAGCAGTCTCTCCCCCGCCACAGGGGTGGGTACCTCGATGAGAAAAGAAAGGGGTGTGCCTTCGCTCGCCGCCAAACCTTCCTCGTTCCTTGGCGGATCCCCAGATTTTTGTGGCAAGGAAGGCCACGCCGCCGCCGCGTGCGGAGGAAAGCTATCCGCTCCGACCCTTTCCTCTCCTTTCCTTTCCCTCTGGTCCAGCCGTTTCCTTACCCTCACCCTTGTGACACCGTGTCCAAAACCACAACTTTTATCGGTGTTCTCTATTTATTCACAAGCACAGCCATGATGACGATGACGCACGGGAAGGCGACTCGCTTCACCAAAAGGGGAGGAGTGACGCGCGCAGTCGCGTCTCCATCGTCCGCATCGGCGCCAGCATCGGCATCGGCATCGGCGGCGGTGGCAACAGCCGCCGCCGACGCGGCAGCAGCAGCGAGGTGGGGAAGTTCTATCGTGCAGCCAAACAGAAGCTATGCAGCGCTCGGGCTTGGTCAGGCTATGGTCGACCTCGCGGCACGCGTCGACGACAAGTTCATCAACGAGCTCGGACTCGCAGACGTGCGCGGGGGTCGCAAGGTTATCGACGCCGCATTCAAAAGTGACGTGCTTGCCAAGCTTGACGACTACGCGGGCGTTGAGGTATCCGCGGGAGGCTCTCTGTCCAATACACTTGTCGCACTCAGCCGACTTGGCGAAGCGAACGACTTACTGCAGTTCGCCAACGGCGAACATGTTGACGTGAACGCAGTCGTTGCATTTCCTTCCGTGCGCGTCGGCATGGCGGGAAGCATTGGAGACGACCCGCTGGGTGGGTTCTACCGCAGAGAGGTACGCAAGGCTGGCGTGAACTTCCTTTCCGAACCTCGTGACGGCGCAGCGACGGGAAGCGTCGTCGTTTTGACAACCCCAGATGCGCAGAGAACGATGTTAAGCCATCCGGGAAGCTCGGCGGACGTTCCCCAGGATGACGCCTTTTTCGGCGCAATCCAGTCGAGCGCATCGTTAATTGTCGAGGGGTACCTGTGGGAGGAGGGTGCGACTGTCGCAGCCATTGCCAATTCCGTCAAGAGAGCGCGCAAGGTTGGGACGCGTGTCGTGCTTACCGCATCGGACGTTACGTGTGTCGAACGATTCGCACCGGAGATGCGCGAACTTGTGTCAAACGCGTGCGACCTGCTTTTCTGCAACGCTGCCGAAGCGCATGCGCTGACGGGCGAGGCGTGTCCCGCGGCGGCTGCCGAGGTGGCGGCTCGCGAGTGCCCTCTCGTGGTGGTAACGGACGGCTGTCACGGAAGCTACGTCGCGTCGGGGCGAAGCACGTTGATCCATGTTCCCGCGCATGCCGCTGACTTTAAACCTGTTGATACGTGCGGTGCCGGCGACGCGTACGCGGCTGGGTTCCTCTTTGGGATGTTGAACGGCGAGACTCCAGAAGCTTCGGGTCTGCTCGGAAGTATCTGCGCATCGCAGGTGGTTGGACACGCTGGCGCGCGTCTTGCGCGTGGCGAGGCCAACGAGGTGATGCGCACATTTGCGCTCTCGCTGCAATAATGATAGAGTATGTGGTGCGCCAAAAGTATGTGCGGTGGTGTCTTTTTTTTTTTTATCGAACAGGTTATTTCTTCTCTGTCCTGCTTGTAATAATACTGAACGAACTAAAAAAGATTACTGTTTCAAGTTTTGCACATAAGTGAGGTGCCGTAACTTACTTGCTTTTGATGACGTGACTGCTTCGGATTTTCGGAACACGGTGGTAGGATATTATTCCCTCGCCAAGGCGAGGTAGGGGGAGGAGGGAGGGGAAGGGGGGGGGGGGGGGGGCTTTTCGGTGGGACATTTTCCGAGCCATTAATGGTCAAGCGGGGACGCAAGCGTGCGAAGGATGCGCCGGCGCTGGGCGCTGCTGCAGGGGGCGCGAAGAAGCTGCGGCGCACTGAGACGAAACTGCACGAGCACACGTCCGCCGCGCCTACGGGGGCGGGCGCCGCGGTTGCGGGGGTGCCGCGGCGCGCGCGCGCCGTTGAGCCCTGGGACCTGACGGTGGCGGCGCCGCAGGGCATTCCGCCGGCGCCGCTGAGGTGTGTGTGCCGCTCGGCGGCGGCGGCGGCGACGCTGGAGGTGCGGCGGGCCAAGGCTGTGGAGGCGCTGCGCAAGGCGCTCGTGAGGCAGTGCGAGGCGCTGGGATTGGACGCGCCGCCGCAGCTGGCGCTGGAGCGCTGGCGGTTCGCGTGCAAACTCGCGGAGGAGCAGGGCGGGACTCAGCTGGCGGGCGCGAAGGGGAAGCGGCGGAAGCGAGGCCTGTGCGGCGTGCTGGGCACGCCGGACCCGCTGCTGCCGTGCGGCAGCGGGGTGGCTGGCGGCGATGGCGGAGGGCTCGTGGAGGACTTGGTGCGAGCGGGCGTGGATACGGCGAAGGCGGAGAGAGCAGCGGAGGAGCTGCACGCGGCGTCGGTGGCGGAGGCTGCCAAGCTGGAGGCACTAGCGCGCAGGCTGGTGGACGGCGGCGACGCCGCGGCGACCGCTGCGGCAGGAAGACTGTCGGTGGCGCGGCATCGGCACTCGCTGGACTACACGCTCGACGGGTGCTTCGTGAAGCTCACGCACGCGGCGCACGAGAAGCTTGTGGAGCTGCACCGGCGGCACTGCGCGTCGCCTGGAACGGGCGAGCGTGCGGATGCAGTTGACCTGCGTCTCTTCGCGCTGTTGCTGCGTTACAAGACGCTCCACGGGCACGGCTTCCAGGCAGCGGCCGGACCGCCCGTGTTCCGACTGCTGCACGAACGCCTCGGGGTGACGATGGAGTGCTTCGCGTCGCCGCTGAACGCGTACTTCGCGTGCTTCTGCAGCGCGTTCCCGGACGTCGACGCGCCATTTGGTAGTGCGGGAAGCTTCTGGAGCTGCTCGCCGCGGCGCGGCAGCTTCGAGGTGAACCCACCATTCGTGCCGTACATGCTTGACCGCGCCGCGGCGCGCTGCGTGCAGCTTCTGGAGGCGGCGGAGGACACTGGCGACCCGCTCGCCTTCTGCTTCGTGCAGCCGGGGTGGACTGAGCGCGAGGCGTGGACGTCGCTTTCGAAGAGCGCCTTCCTGCGGCTGCGGGTTGTGGTCGCAGCCGCCGACCACGGCTTCTGCGACGGCGCGTCGCACCAACGGCAGGACCCGTTCCGCACCTCCCCGTATGACACGGGCGTGTTCGTGCTGCAGACAAGTGCCGCGGCGACCAAGTGGCCTGTGGGTGAAGCACTCGAGCCCGAGCTGCGGGCGGCGTTTGCGCAGTGCCTCCCATCGCAGGCGGCTGCCAAGCGCCAAGGCCGCGCCGCGTGACACTCGCACGCATCTAATGTATGTATGTTTTGAGATGCCTCATTCAGTAATGAAGTTGCACTTTAGTTAGTTTGAAGGACCGCACCGTCACCGTCACCGTCACCGTCACCGCGTCCGCCTCACTCACAAGTGTGACGCTTCGTAACAACCCCGAACTGATGCTGGCCAAGCCTAAACCCCAAATGTCACCTTACCTGCACATAAGTACCTGCCCGCTGGATTTTGTCTATAGTAGAACTGACGTGGTAAAATTCTGAAACCCTTTGCTTATTAGCACGCGTTTCGAGCGAGGCTAAGAAAGCAACTACAAGAAAAGTTCAGGCAGTGAAGCACTGAAGCGTGGCGGTGCGTTGTCGGCTAGACCTAGTAAAGGCAGCGCTTCACAATTTTAACAGCAAAGCGGTGCGAACCAATTAAACTCAGAGAGCACATAGACATCGCAAACACATCTCATGCGATCATAATAGTGGATCCATAGATCTTGCATCAATATTGAGCAAAAACATTTTTCAATGCATTCATTACACAATCTTCTTTAGCCATCCTTTAATTCCTTATTAGCACAACTATTTTATATAAATTCAACACATTAATTTGAATATAAATAATCGCCTTCAATTATTGCCTATTGGTGTGTGTAAATCAAACAAATTTAAAGACCGTCGGACAAGGAGTAGCTGAGCACGGCAAAGGCGGTTCATCTTGAGCCTTAACCGCGCGCACGCGACGACGCTGGCCGACGGTCGGCCGCACGCCGCAGGCGCAAATTTTGTTTAAATTCACCACGTGCGTCTATCTATATATACACAAAACCAAATCACCGCGCTACTTAGTGATATGGCAAGATATCGCCGGAAACGGCGGGTGAAAAAAATGGCCATTGTTGTTGGCTTCGTTCTGCAAAACACTGGCCGACGGTCGGCCGCATACCGGAGGCGAAATTTATTTTTCAACATGTGGGTCAAATTGCCAGCCTGGCAAATAGGGTTACAACTAGGGTTAAAACTAGGGTTACAACTAGGGTTACAACTAGGGTTACAACTAGGGTTACAACTAGGGTTAAAATTAGGGTTAGGGTTAGGGTTAGGGTTAGGGTTAGATAGGCCGAAAGTGACAACGCGCTCTCTGGCCTATTTGCGTCTTTAAAAATCGCAGGGTGGACAAAGGAGCATTGTGGCTTCGCAATAAAGCGCAAGGACAACGAGTACGAGTTGGTGGGTGGGAACACGCGCTACCTCTTCCTTTCGGAGTACTTCATGAAGCAGGCACCTCTTATAGAGGCATACACGCACGGTTGGGTTCACGTTGTGCCTAACGAGGAGGATGCGACCGTTATTGCTGAGGGTCATAACAAGGTCGCGGCGTGCGTGCGCCCGCCACCGACGCCACAACACGACGCCGATATAATCTACAAGCGGCTCACCCCGCTCTTGGACGGAGAAAGACCGCGACACGACTTCGTCAAGGAAGCGGTACCCGGCTCGCAACGCAACCTTGCGGCTCGTCTAAGGAAGGTCGTGATGCTAGCTCACGACGACGACGACGGCGGCATGGAGGGCGAACACAAGAGCACCGTGATGCACCTTCTCTTGAAGGCCATTAGCGAGCATTGCGCATGCGCTCGCGCAAACACGCGTGGTGGTGTTTCTTCCAAATTGAAGAGCGTTTGGTTTAAGTCCAAGAACTTCGGCTTGATGTACGCACGGTTCTATCCGAAGGGCGGCGGAGAACTTCACGTCATTCCCGAAGCACCGCGCGTTGGCGCGAACGAGTCGGAGCGTGTCGTGGCGCATGATGGTGGGTGGCGTGGCGGTGTTGAGGTGAGGAGAAGAGATGTGTTTGGGGTTTAAGGAGAGGAGAGGAGGCGATAGGAGATGGTGGTTTGGTTTCCCCCAACCCCAAGGGCTTTTGCCTAGCGAAGGTTGGTTGAGGTTTGGGACCCTCCCCCAAGGTGTCGGGAGTTTGTTAACAAAGGGACCGTTAGGTGGGGGGTTGGGTGTTGCCCTCCCCTTGGAGTGGGACGACCGACTTTAGTTGTCGACGCGTTTTTGTGTACGTCTGTGGCGTACGCTGACGACAAGGTGTGGTGTGGTGTTGGTGTTTACTTGTTACAGAACTTCTTGACTCTACTTGGCTTGGTGAACACACACGTGGTACAGGTGGTGCCTTAAGTTGTGGTGTGGCTGACGGAGAAAACAAAGGAGATCTAAGGCGAGTTGAGGTGCGGTGGTGGACGCTGACGACAAGGTGTGGTGTGGTGTTGGTGTTTACTTGTTACAGAACTTCTTGACTCTACTTGGCTTGGTGAACACACACGTGGTACAGGTGGTGCCTTAAGTTGTGGTGTGGCTGACGGAGAAAACAAAGGAGATCTAAGGCGAGTTGAGGTGCGGTGGTGGAGGTGGCGTGGTGCCGTGGCGAGGTTTTAGAAGTAAGTTACACAAAAACGAGACATTGGTGAGTTTGGAGAGGTGACTTGAGGCGAAAGTGAAGACAGGTGAGTGTGGGATTCCAACATCAGCGTGAGATCCCAAGCATCAGCGTGGGGTTCCAGCATGCAGGTGGCACAGTGCCGTGCCCAGGGCAGCGTGACAAGCGAGAACGACATTGGCTTTCTCGATACGTGGCATGCGTTTCGTGCGCTCATCCCTTGATTGGAGAAGGAAGAGCGATCGCGACCACTCTTTTGGCATTCGGCTCGCCTTGGAGTGCACACGAAAGCTGAGAGTTACATAAGTTACCAAAACTCCACTCCTTCCAACACTCCCTCCACAAACTCACAAGATAGCACCCCTCGCTCCACCAACCTTGTCAACGCGTCGCGCGCCGCGTCACGGTACGTGGGATCGTACGACCCCAACACCCGCACGAGGTGTGGGATGTACGGCTCCACCAACTCCACGTTGAGCTCCACCAAGTCAGACATAACCTCTTCTTGTGGGTCAAACTGCCAGCCTGGCAATTAGGGTTACAATTAGGGTTACAATTAGGGTTACAATTAGGGTTACAATTAGGGTTAGGGTTAGGGTTAGGGTTAGGGTTAGGGTTAGGGTTAGGGTTAGGGTTAGGGTTAGGGTTAGGGTTAGGGTTAGGGTTAGGGTTAGGGTTAGGGTTAGGGTTAGGGTTAGGGTTAGGGTTAGGGTTAGGGTTAGGGTTAGGGTTAGGGTTAGGGTTAGGGTTAGGGTTAGGGTTAGGGTTAGGGTTAGGGTTAGGGTTAGGGTTAGGGTTAGGGTTAGGGTTAGGGTTAGGGTTAG